>JABUQX010104526.1:0-20620 GCA_015478945.1 Trachelipus rathkii | reverse complement strand
CATAGACTCAACTCTTCAAATAAGAGATATATGATTGGAACCATGTCAGATAACTGATAGATACACCATTGTATGTGGGTGTTTCTTGAGTTCCAGCCTGGAATTCAATCTTCACTCTTCGGTTCACTTAGATCTTAAGCCTCGGTGTGAACGTCAAGGTGAGCTCGCTGTCTAACGTTGAAGGGGTACTGAGCAGTATTGGGTGATTGAGGGAATGGTTGTCGAGTGTTTGTGTTTTACAAGTCTTTGTTATCCTATAACATGAGCTCCAATACCAGGCAAGGTCTGAAGGGTTGTAATATACCACCTTGTGCTCTAAAGAAAAAACAGATGAGAAAGCAGATTAAGAATTAGCTGTAGACCTAGGTAGTAGTAAACCTAGGTGTTTATTTTTACTTATTTAGTATATAGGCAAGGTATTTGGTATATAATCATATTCTGTTCAATGAGTATATTAATATATTTACTCAATTAACTAAAGTATATTGAGTAAGGCTGTAAGATGGATAAATTGGAGTATTAAAGTTACATATAAGGTTTAGGATTATTATAGTAGTTGGTGAGAGTATATGGCTGTTTTATGTTAAATTTAGCATACACTATAGGCGCAGGAAATGTAACCTATAATTCCTCACTTCAGGGATATACATATTTAGACAATAAAGATTAAGCATAGGCATTGACAATAGCGTATTTAAGTATTATGGGTATTTAGTATGAAGTAACTCCAACACATGTAGCGTCCACTAAAAAGTTTATCTGTAAGCATATTATATATTATTGCATAATAGGTTGGTACTATTATAATGCTAACTCTTCTTTATAGTAATACTATGGCTAGAGCAGTAAGGTATAAGACCAGAGGAGAGGATGAGTAGGATGAGAGGTAAGAGAAGACAGTGGTGAAGGAGCTGGGAAGGAAGAAACTGGAGGAGAGATAGATGAAGAAGAGACAGTATATGGGTATAGTCTAGTTAACATATAACTAGTTTACAGTGCGATTGTACAACATAAAATGCTGAGATTTCAACCATATCACATAAAACATTTTCGTTTAAATCTAAAAAAAACGAAAAGGTGGTGTAACCAGTTTTATTTAATAACATGGCCACACCAAAAAAAATAATTATTTTTTTTTTGCTGCCCACAGGATTAGTCCTCATCTTATCGAATTTATAGCCTAATAAACGCTGATGTATACTGCTGGGTGATCGCTTCGCTTTCAGAAGTGATCTAAGTAAATATGTTTGCTCAAGAATTGGCTTCTTAGTTCTTTGACGATACTAGGTGTTCCAGTATTTCTTAATGTCGCACTCTTGATATCTACTTAAGTTAACTATCATTTTTGTGATGCATATTTTACAGAATTGCGTGTATGTCTTTGTTTAAACAGGGGCCTTATACCTATTTAAGATATATTTAACTTTCGAAATAAGTCCTTAATATTTTTTCTTACTAATTTTTTTCGAAGAACTACTGGTGAGTGTTGTTAGCACATACTGTCACAAGAGCTGTTTAGAATAACCGTCTCAATGCAGCTATTTATCTACTATCCAGTCTGTACGGGTGAATATTGGCCCAGGAGACCAAAAAAGAATAGTCATGAACTTCTGTGAACGGCAAGCTAGTCTGGCATATCTGTGGAAGGACTGCGGATGACCAGAGATAATCTGGGCTCCCCATGGATGGTCTGGTAAGAACGTGTGTCGGAAGACTATTAGCGCGTTCGAGTGGATAAATGGTATTGAAGAAAAGGTTAAAATTGTGTGCCTATGCGGTATGGCTGAGAGTAGCACAAGAATGATCACCACCAGTGAGTGTTATGTTTTTTGGGTGGTTAACTTGTGAAGAGGGTTATCATCGTTACAGAGAAAGACGTAAATTTGATGTACCGGGATTTGGAATTCGCAAGGTCGACCTGTACGCACACTCCAGTCTGAGACCGCGATTCGTCCGCAATCCAGTTTCACTGCTCCACCAAGCAGCGCTATGATAGCATTTCTATATTAGCAAGGAAGTGATTAACGCGGACTTTGTATGGTGTTACACGAGCATGGTGTGTGCAAGATATATTAGGATCGGCGCTTAATCCCGAAGAGACTGTAGTACTTTACTCTATCTTCCCACACAATCTAGATCTCTCAGGAGATGTAAGATCAAATTGAACTATGCGATCGATGATTAGTCTCTCAAAATGACAAGATTCCTGAGCACCCTAGTATGCATTTCTTCATACATTGAACTCAAGATACTGTCTCAGCCTCATAGAGACCGAACGTAGTATAAGATAGACTTCTTAATTGTCTTGATACGCTCACGCGCGAACAAAGCAGGTAGTACGCTACTTTTCCGTAAATTTTTCATTGCGAACACATTGAAGAACTGGCAAGGTATATTACATCAGAGATACACACTTCACTGGACTTGCGACTTTTTCTCATAATTGTGGGTTACCGTAAAATATCTTAGACCAGTTAGATTTGTGACACTAGCTAAATCATACTGTATGGCTCGATTTGCTTGATTGCTAATCTCTAGTTGTATGTCGTCTAAAGAAAATCCTTATGCTGTATAGAGCTCGTCTTTACTAATCTTCGACTATAAGCCATCTATGGTCAACAGTCTAACTGTTGGGTCTATTTAGCCCTAAAAAGATAATTAATAGGTACTTTAATGAGGCATCGAAGTTATCCCAATGAGTCCCTCACCTAAGACCCTCTTGGAAATGAGGAAATTGATAAAATCACAAAGTGAAACTTGCACACCTTCATGGCATGATGCTTATGAGATTTATAGGGAATATGAACTAATGTTTGGCTCATATTAGCATTTTGAGCTTGCAAGAGAATTGTCAATGCTATATACATTAGTTCTATGGCAGCGATATAGCGATATACCTACAGCTCCTCTTCTTGTTGCATATTGCTTTAGTTGGGATATTCTATTAAGTAGGGCCTATAAAGAAAGAGATCCACTGGAAAAGCTGGTTGATAGTGCCCATGGCCTAGGTGGAACGAAATATGATCTGTGATGGGAAAAGTGATGATATGTTACGTCAAATATCTTATTAGCGAACCGAGCTTTGGGTGGCCGAGGCTCTTAGTGCACTAAAAATTATCGCTATTACACACCGACAACTACTATTTTCAACACATCAGTGAGGAACAGCTATCGCTAACTAGCGATGAAGCCGATTTTTGTTAGCGCTCGTGATAATCGAAGAGTTTCGACATTAAGGAGAAGGTCTAGGGGTCTCTGGGTAATAAAATTGGATGTTTCCGTTCTTTCCACGAACTAATCCATAGAGGGCACCATTTCCACCACATGGATTGAGGATAATTGAGAGGATTAACTATAATAGAGTGGCATATCGATATTTTATGAGCGGCCACGTTACTAAATAATTACGTACAAATCATCAAAGGATGTAAAATTTCCCAATAAATTGATACCGATAGACTGAATAAATATTCGATGTCATCGTGGCCTAGAAAAGTTTTTAGTATCATGGAGTTAGCAGTAGTAGTAGTATATATATTAATCATGAGAACTTTTATGGCACCAGAAATCGCCAAACTGTATTGTGGAGAGAGCCGCGAGGAACAGAAGAGGAGTTACTCTTTCACGAATAGCGCGGCGAGAGAATAAAGTGTAGAGGAGAGCTAATATTGAGCGCATAAACACGTGATCATCTTTATGAATATAGTACTAGCAGTAGTATGCATTTATAAGATCGTGCTTTCTTCGAGGTATATTATCTGAGATGTTATCTGTTATGTATGATGGTAGACTAGATCATAAGGCGGAGATGAGCGTTCTAGATCCAAGATATTAAAAAGTGAGTAGAGAGAAGAAAAGTATTACCAAAATAGAATAAGAGGTGGGAGTTACAACTAATAAAGGTATAAGTTAACTATATGTTGGAGCCCTACAACGTCAGAATATTTGAGGTAGCCTATCACATATCTGCACACCAGAAGTAAGATATTATCATAATTAATTATTAGACAGTGTCGTATGTAATGCAGTTAATGTGATTGTTCCAGCTTGCTTATCTGAATTGAATGTTTTGCCTAATTCGCCATTCTTCTCTAAAGAAAAACAATCTTGGGATTATAGTATCTTTCGTGTTCTTTTTTTTTTTTTGTGAACTTACGGTTAGCATTGACCTTACAGATATTCCCCGTGTTTATTAAGAGTCAATATTTGTGACAGGTTTTAAATCATCAATGCCGCCAAATCTGTGATCCTCAAAAACAAGTAAGCTCCCAAGGTCAGAGTTCCAGAAATGAGAAGAGCTCGACTTCTGGAGTCACTGTAATGTAATCGGGCAATTTAGGGAGCTGAGACAAGCTGATTCAAGAAGTAATTAGAACATGATAGCACTGGCAAAGTGAGTTATTATCTGTCATAGTCCGCAGGCAAAATCATTGAGAGAGTCTGAACCACGATTACAAAACTATGAGTAATATTAAAAAAACTTCCTATGAATACTTCTGATCAAAAACTTTTATATCTCCATCGTCTATACTAACAATGAAAACATTGGGAGTTATAGGAAGGCGGTATAATAGAAGACAGATTTATGAATGAGAAGTAAGAATAATTAACAATTTTTTTTGTTTATAAAAGTTAATATGGTATCATGGTGTTGTGCGGTTTTCATATTGGTTCTTGGTGAAGTCCAACTGATCATCGCGTTAGGTTCAGTTGGTTTTTTGACTTCAGTCTAGTCTGTGTCTTCGTATCAGCATAATGCTTATGATCAAGACTCTCACTTTGTGGCGGCAACTTGCTGCTATGTATTGTTTGAATTAGGTTCGATTGCTGGCGCTGACTTAAAAAGGCGTTTGAGTCATTATTATTTATTTTTAATGTGGAATTTTTGACAATCTATAAAAATAGGTGTATTTCGAAAACCAAATCAAAGAAATTTTCTTAATATATATGTTTCCACACTTCTTCTTAACTCGTAGGCGTAGGTGCTAAGATTAGTCTATCACATTAGTAGCTCAGTAGAATATTATATAGAAGATGTACTTTTTTAGTGAAATAATTAGATAAAGATAAATAAGGTTAGAGTATTATACTGCTCTTTCTCACTATACTAGTGGTATATTAAGGAATAAAATCTAACTTCAGTAAATCTAAAAGAGCTCTAGCAATTCTTTTAATATGTTTGAGTATCGTTTATGTATCTCGAAGTAGAGTTACGTATACCTAGCGTTAATCATTGGCTATCTCATAAGGTGTGATAGAAAGAATGAGATCGACTTGATATGCCTATCAGCGAGAATTTCATACGCTCTAAAGACTGGTCCAGTTTGCTGTCCCACCCTACGTTCCAAATCAAATGTAAAATGCAGTGTATTCCGAAGCATATACTAGCCCGCTCAAATATTTTCAGCAAGCTTAACATTTGATAGTGAGATGAATACAAGAATGGAACAAAAATTAATCATAAACTAACTTATTTTAATAATGGTAGAAAAGTATACCTAAGAAAGATTCGATCATGAACTAAATGAAATTACAATATATATAAACATTAGTAATTTGAGGACAGTCAATAACTAATCAATATTAACCTTAAATAAAGGTAAATTCAGCATAAATCTCATGCACATAGCTAATCATGGAAAGTCTCATTGAGGGCGACACTCGTGATCAGAATCATATCAAGCGCAGTTATCCAGAACGATAAATGATAAGTTCAAAGAGCAAATAAAAGCTACAAAGCCGAACTAACGATAGTTAGCAGGTAGAGAGTGTAGAGTAACAGACCAGCCAGCGTCATACTTGTGTAATGATCCTATAACGATACGATTGTCACTTATCCTGTTTATATGAACTAAGCCGGCACGCCTCCAAGCCCCAGATATTAACTCTTCTCGGACGATATCAGTTGATCACTTCAATTACTTCTATCATTAAGACATGCGCGCAGCTACACACGAAAACCTGTCTAGACCTTCCTGACCCTTATAGGCCAGTAAAGCTTCTATATACACATAAAATAAGCTATAATATAATAAGTAAAAATAATACTAACTATATTTAAATTAATATTTATAAATCATAATGTGTGTTATTCTATGTGTTAATTAATACACGGATTATATTTATAATACATTATCAATTTGCGAAATTCAAGAAGTTATATAGATATTATATATTATTAAGTAGGATATAATATGATCTCAAAAATGTATATAGTGAGCGAACCTAGATAGTTACGTAGGAAGCTTACTAAATAGGCATTGAGTATTATTATAGTAAATAGTATATTGAAGCTATACTTTACTAGTTTTCCAAAACTTATGGGTCGAGGGTACTTGGGTTGGAACTTCCTCGTAGACAAATGTCCGTATGGTTACTTATATAGTATTATAGTATTATAATTAGTAAACTAGCTAATAATAATCTACATTTATTATAAATAGTGATATAACCCTAGTATAAAGTAACACATACCAAGCTTAAATATTTAAACCTTACTAGCTTATAAACTATATATTACTATATCATTGGTACTTAATTAATATAAGTTAATTAGTTAATATATAAGACTAAGTATATTATTACTAGGTGATGACGCGCATGGGAACATCCCGGCCCGAAATTTTCCTCCGCCCATTTGCGGGAAAAAACATCGCCCCCAAAACCTAAATTGACACCGCAATTCCGCCATCCTACACTTAACGGCCCAACATCCGCCCCAATTTTTTCCCCGCCATCCTACTTTTGGAAAATGGGAGGCGGCATTGCTTGAGGGCTGTTTTTCTAAACATTTTGGATTTAGAATGCAATATAAAATAAAAAATATTTTTTATTGGGGCAAATCGTTTAATCAATGGGCAAGTCTTATGAGCGGAATAATTGTAAATTTTGAATTTTCGATTTCTTGTAGTATCATAATTTATAAATAACTAATAGACTATATTATTAGTAGCTATTTGACTATTTTTATATAGGTACTATTAGTAGGCTAATATATACTGTATATATATATATAATATAATACTATATAATAATATAGTTATACTAGTATATTATTTACTTTTAATTAATTATAAGTATATAGTATATAAATTATATATATAACTTATAGGTTATACTACTATCAGCGGTTTATAGTTAATATATTTTATAAATATATATATAGTTATTTATATATATAATATACAGTCACAACTGTAAGTACGACAAAGTACATATTAAGTATATATCATTATTTATAATTGTTATTATGTACGCAAATATATATCTTTTTATAATATTCTAGTACTCTCATCTACATATATTAGTATAGTTAGTAGGATACTAGACTAGTAAATATTACTAAACCTATCGTTCATAGCCCAATACGTTATTAGATTATATACGTACTATAGTAATATATATACTATATGAGTATATAATATATATGATTAACTTTATAAATAGTTATTTATCATAACATAACTTATAAACGCATTTAATAATATAGGTATATATATAAATAATATATATAGTAATTACTAATATATATATAAGATACCATATATTATATTATATATATTACCCATATAAGTATATCTATACCATATATCATATATATATAGTTTATAGCTTAGTATTCATTAGATTAATGATTGCGTTTTGTTTCTCTTCCCTCAGTAAAAATTTCCCCATTTGGTCCTTCCAATTCCGTGCTTTGCCTACTTTCTTGGTCCATTTTTTCTTTCTAGCGCGCCTTATAGCGAGAACAGTGCTTATTCCGGGGGTGGGGGGATAAAAACAGAAATTACTCCCCCGCCTCTTCTAATCACCTCTGCTCTTAATTTATTTCCCATTTCAGCTATAGAAAATTACGTTGATGGCAGAAAGATAAACTCTTCCGTTCGAAGCAAAAAAAAAGCGGGGCCTTTCATTTTCCCAAAAAAAGAAAAAAGTTGCCGCTAAAAAACCTTCCTTTTATTTTCTCCCTCTGGATTTAACAAATCTTTTCTGAGGGGGCCGCCCTTCCTCGCCCCAAAAAAAAAAAAAAACATTCTTTTCCCCCTGACTTACTCTTTTGCTGGGCAAATTTTAACGGTTCTTTTTTTTTCCTTTTTTTTCCCTCTTTAATTTTTCCTTAAATGTCTTTGGTAGGGTTCTGGGTGCTAAATGTTCCCTCTAAAACTTGGGAAAAAAGGGGCGGGCAAAAAAGAAAAAATTTCTTTCTTTTCGGGTATAGTTTTTTTACCCCCCTTTTCTAAAAAAAAACTCAAAAGGCCCGCCCCTAAGGGGGACCCGATTCTTGTAAATTACGCTTTTAGGTTAATCATTGTTTTACTAAGTTTTTTTTCCCGCCCTTTGTTCATCGTTGTTGTTTAAAAGATTCAAATATGAGACAAAAATGGGATGCCTATGTGGCCCTTTTTTGGGGGGCCTGCTGATTATTCACCAAATTTTTTTTTGAAAAAAATTTTTCGGCGGTGGCAGTTGCGGCCTTCCTGAAGAACAACTCTATTTTGGAAAACCGGTTTAGGGAAGCGGCGGCGCGGGGGTTGGGCCCCGGGCATGGAGCCAATTTTCGATTTCCCCCCGGGAGTTTTGTACTGATCATCACATTCCTTTGTGGGGGGGGCTTTTTTTTCGTTGCTGGCGACCCCCTAAAATCCAAAATTTCAATGCGTGCAAATTATATTCATCTATGCTATCGTCCCAAATTTTAGCTTTAATTTACTTCCCCTTCAGTGTGGGAAGGGGCAAACCGGGGGTCCCAAAAAAAAAACCGAACTAGCGGCAATGAAAAGAAAACCTGTTCTTTTTCCGGAAAAAAAAAAACAAAGGGAAAAAAGGGCCCGCTTTCTGCAATCCGTTTTTAAAACTTATTCCCGCCTATAGCCTCTCACTTTGCGTATTTTAAAATCCTAAATGACATCTTTGAAAAAAATGACTTGGTCTGCAAATTGTTTTCGTCTTTTTCTTTAAGGATTTTTCTTTTGCATGGAGATTTTTTCCTTTTTTTCATATTTTTTTTCCCTACTTTTCTTTATGAGCGAAATCTCCCTTTCAAGATATTGCTCGTAACACGAGCGCCCTCGCAGACGGTTTTTTTTTTTCTTTACTGGCGAGCTATTTTTAAATTTTTTCTATTATCTAACACTTTGGAAATTTTTTATATTGGTTTATCCGCCCTTTAGGTGTGAAATTACCGGCGAGGGGAGGACCCTTGCGGTGGTTTGGGCGGGGTTTGGGAAACATATCCCAAGGGGCCAATTTTTTTGAAACGGGATAATGGAGCCACGGAGGTTTCAACTTTTAGACCTCTTCCCAAGGGGGCGTTGTCCCGCTCCCCTATGCGGGTTTCCTCCTTCTTTACCTTTAAGCCGGTCTCTTGTACTTTTATGTCTTAAGGTATCGTTTCTTATTTCAAAAAATCCACTTTAGATTTTTTTGTTGTTTTCTAATTTTTTTTTCTGTCAAAAAAAAAGTGGTGGTGTTTTTCCTTCAAGTGGGTTTTTCTGTTTCCTTATAATCTCCTAAACCCCGTTTTATTTTACCTTTTAACTTTTTCAATTAAATGAAATTTTCTCCAAAGCCTAGGCGCGAACAGCTAAACTCTTATTACCACTCGTTATGGCCGCATGCACTTTCGACACCCTTTGATTCTATCAAAACTTCATTTCCAATTCTTGCTCCTATCTTCTGCACTTTCCTAGAGGAGATGCTTCTACGGGTGATTAATAACTTTTCCGAGTTTTCTGGGATTCTCGATTTATTTGGTGCCGGATTAGGGAAGATTTTTTTTTCCTGAGGTTGGGGGGTTCTGGTTTTGTTCTCCCAAAACCTTCTGAAATTTTTTTCAGTTCCTTTAAAAAAACCAAAAATCCTAAAGCCAAAACATTTGTCTCCCCTCTCTAAAGAACCACCCCCGGTACCTAAATTTTTTTTATCCTATCTACTTATACGCGAACGGCCGCGTACGGAAGGGTCCGTCAGACAGTTTGGGGACAAAGTAAATATTTGTCCTCCGGGGCCTTAAAAAAACAGTAAAAACAAAAAAACAATGTATCTTGGGGAAACCTTTCCCAACATTTTTCCCAACCAAACGGTTGCCTAAGGGGGGCGCGCCTTCAAAAAAAAGAAAAACGCCGAGTTTTCTAGCAGATTATGGCGCTCGCCCGCAGGGCAACCTTTTATTTATTCCTACTCTTTCCTTTTCGCGGTTTTTATTTTAGCTATCCCAGTATTTACAAAAGGGGCCTGTTTCATGCCACCCCTTGTTATGGGGGGGCCAAAGTACTTTTGCCTTTCTGTATTTAAAATTCAAGGGGGCTCCTAGGGGTTTTTCCCACCCCCCGAGGGGCGAGCTTTTGCTATTTTTTAACCGGTTTGATGGGCAAAGCGCCAAAAAAAGCCCTTACTAAAAAAAAAAAACTGTTTTTTCTGCGCCCACCATTCATTTTTCCAACTTGGGACCCCCTCTATCTTTACCGGCGCGGATGTTGCGTTTTTTGGCTTTTATCTTTCTATTTCTAATTAGGGGGTTTTAACCCGGGGGGCCAGCGGCCAAGAGTGCTCGGAGGAGGAAACCTTATCAACTTTCGCCCGCTTTACCACCACCTTTTACCCGAGCGCCCCTCGAGCAAAAGGGATGCGCTGGTTTTTTCAGCCGGGCATTGGGAGGGGTTTTGTGGGTGAAATTGCGTGGGGACTTTTCCAAAAGGCTTTTTTCGGCCTGCGGTTGCTTACCTGCATATTTCCTGCCACCTAATTCTAGTTTTTGAGGGAAAAGTTTTTTCCTTTTCTTTCCATTCTTCTGTGGTTACCGCCCCTGAAAAAAACTTAATCTCTCTCCCAAACTTTTAAAAGCCTTGCGATTTTCTATGCTTAGCCGCGCTTTTATTTTCATATCTGGCGCAGTTCTTTGGGCGTTTTAGTTGCAATGGTGTCAAAATATCTGAAGCGTTGTTGCACAAAAAAAAAAAACCCACCCCCTTAATCTTTAAAGATAACCCCCTTTTATATGTTTTAGGATTTTGGGTGGTCAAAACTGCGTTAAAAGCCTAGTTATATTTAACTACATTTATACCTATACTAAATGTATAATAAGATATGATATATAATATTATTAATAGGCTTAAAGCTAGGTTTTTTTAATAGTAAATTTATGAATAATTAGTATTTAATATTATATATACCATTATATACATATATTATAGAATATAAAAAATAGCAGTTAAATATTTTTGTTTCCATCTATAAATAAATATTATATAGTGTTTATAATAAGTAAATTATTATATTTTATTTATTGTCTCTGTGAAAAAAAATTTTTTAAAAGCATAAAAACTTCAAAAAAAAATTTAAAAAAAAACAAGTCCCCGGCATTTTTTTCCGGGCCATTCATTGCATATGAGTAATTTTCAAAAATATTCGGATATCCCTTTTCAAGTTCCTTACCTTTAAGATCCCCGGGGCCATTTTCCGGCAAATACCTCATATCCTCTTTAAAAGACAGGCCCATCCGCCCATGTCCGGGCAAAAAAAAAAAAAGACCAGTCCCCCAAAAATTTTTGGACAATTTGCAGATTTCCAGTCCCCAACTTTTAATAAATTATAGTATTAATATAACTTTCTTTTAGTTATTTTAAAATATATATATTTAATAATTATTCACTATTAAAGTATATAATTACATAATATATTTTTATTTATTATTGTATTTATAATAAAAGGTCACTAATATTATTCTTACGTTAATAATAATTACTTACAACAAGCGTGCTTAAAATAAGTTATATCATTTAAAAGTACCAGTATACTATTTATAAATTTTTATTATTTTTGGCTGTTTGGAGAAAATATGTTTAATTTTTTCTTCCTTGTGTTTTAAGTATTATCTTACGTTTTTTTTATTAACAAAAAAATAGTTTTTTGCGGTTGCGAAGAATTTGGCCGGGCTTGCGAGACCCCCGCAATTTTACCCGCCGCTCTTTTTAAAAACCGGCCCAAAAAATTGCGGTTTTTTGGCGCGGGTTTTTGCGCGAGTTCGCCGCCCCAAAATTTATTTTTCTTAACCGGTGGAAATTTTTTTTTATATGCGATTTTTGCCGATTGGCCCAGCCCCCAAATTATTTTTTTGGGTATGGGGGGGCGGGCCCCCAAACCAACCCCAACTTGTTTAAAACATTAAAAATATAAAAGTATATATATTAATCTATATAATAATTATTTTTATTCCCTAATTTGACATACATAAGTAAAATTCTATAACCTTTTAATTTTAGATATAAATCTTATTATTTTTATTTATAATCTTTCAGAATTAGTAAACTACAAATAAACTAAATAATAAAATTTAAATATTTTTATTTTTAAATTTTTTATATTTTAAAATTTCAAATTATATATTTTTTCTTTAATATCTTTTATATTAGCAACTGTTATTTTTTTATAACCTTAACTAATTTATCAAATTTACCAGCTTTAAAGAATTATAAACTTAAATAAAAGTTTTACCAAAGTCCTTCATTGTGTTGCGTTTTGCAAATTCGTTTTTACATTTAACAAATTTTTCTTACAGGTTTTTTTTTACTCGAATTCCCCCCCAAAAAAAATTTCTCTTTTTTTTTTCCATTTTTTTTAAAAAAACTACCTTCTGGGCGGACCAAAATAACCCAAAAAACCCTGTTTCCCCAAAGGGAAAACCGTTTTTCATTTGAACAAAAACCCCTTTTTTGTGCCCCCATTTTCCAAAAAAATCCGTTTTTTCAAAAAAAAAACCGTTTTCGTTGGGAAAATTTTTTTTCACCCCGGCGCATGTTCTGGGAAAAAACGGCGTTTTGTTAAAAGGCCCAGCTAAGTGTTTTAAAAAACCAAAAAAGAAGTTCTTACAAACAATATTGAAGTAAGCGCAAAAAAAAATAAAATTATTCAAACCAAAAAGAATGTTTTTTAATGTTTTTTTTTTTAAAAACTATCTGCCTATCAAGTTATTTATGGCCCGAATGCATGGCAGGTCCTCTAGCGGTTTTTTTTTTAAAAATAAAATGCAAAACTCGTAAAACATTGTTATCAAAAATATATTAGTTGGCGTAAAAAAAAAAAAAAAATGTCTTAACTCGCCCTTTTAATTATTTCAAGGGTTTTGCCGGTTTTTACGGTTATATATCTTTTTCTTTAAAAAGCGGGACCTTCACTAATATTTCGATACTCCCAAAGGATTCTAACAAAACTTATTTAAATTTTGCAGGAACCATGGGATTTCATTTTCTGCGCATTGAAAATGAGGGGGGAAACCATATTTTGCGGCCATTTTATTTTTTCTGTGCGCCGCGGCAAGACCCCCCCCCCAACCCGCTTTCCCCATTTTTTTTTTTTACTTAAGCAAGTGCCGTTAAACCAATGAGCCAGACGCGGGGGAAGGGCGCCGGGCCCCCCGGGCGCCCCAGGCCCCGCGTCGCGGCATATTTAGGCCCCGGCCCCCCCAAATATTGTGTTAGGGGTAGGAATTTTAAAGATTATTTTTTATTTTCAAACGAGAATAAATGTTAAAACAAACTAAATATTAAATTTAAAATCGCTTGAAAAATTTTTCGTTTTTCATTCTTTCCAACAATAAAAATATTTTAGCATAAAAACATTTTTATTTTTTTTATTTTTAAACGATTTATATTCCTTATTCTTCAATTAGTTTCAAAGTTTACTAAAAATTTTTTTTACCTTATTTATCCATTCGAAATAAAAGAAAAGCGATTTTAAAATTTTAGCAGTTTTTTAAGTTATTTTTTGAGTTTTTCAAACCGTCGGAAGGGCGCGGAGAAGGTTTTTAAAGGGGGGCGTTTTAAAACAACCTTTTTTTTTTTTTCCTCTAAAAAAAAAAAAAAAAAAAAATTTTGTTTTTGCTGCCAAGGATATTAAGGGACTTCAATGGGCGTTTTTTCATTTTTTTTTGTTTTTTTGGCAGGGGGGGAAAAAATCCTTTTTCAAGGCGAAGGGTTTAAAAAAAAAGGATGCCGATAAAAAAATGGGACGGCTTTTGCGGCGTTTTTTCCAGAAAAAAGCCCCCGATTTTGGGGGCAGGCCCGGGGCGGGCGCCACAAAAACAAGGGGCCGCACATTTTGCGGGCATCGGGTTTACCCAAGGAAGCCCCGTTTTTTTGGCCCCCCACTTTTAAACGTCCACGTAAAAAAAAACGTTCCCAAACAAAGGTTTTTCCAAGTCCAAACCCCGCTTTGTGATGAAAAAAATTCCTTTTTTCGAATTTCGTAAGGGGGAAATATTATAATTTTTTTAAAAACGGGGGGGGGCGGCGGCTTTTGCCCGCCGGGAACGGCGAAAAAATTTAAAAACTTTTAAGGAGCTGGCGTGTTATTTCCCAGAAAGGGCCGGCGAGTTTTTGGCAAGGGGAGGGCCCCGGTTGTTGAAAAAAAAAAAAATTTTATTCGGGGACCTTGTTGGGGGAAAAAACCGTTTTTTTTTTTTATATAGAAATTGAAAAAAAAAAAAAAAAAATTTACAATTTAAAAACCAACATTCGCTAGGAAAAAAAAAGAACAAGGATAACAAATTTTTTCGAGTATTTCTGGAAAATGGCAAAGCCCGCGCCCCCCGTCGGAAACTTCAAGGGGCTGAGGGGCCCAATGTTTAAAAAAAAAACAAAAAATACTTTACCTAATTAGCTGGCATCAAGGCCATTTGTGAGGTAGTGGAATAATTATACCCGATAAATTTATTTGGGGTGATTTTCCTTAAGATTTATTAAAAGTTACAAAAACTAAAAAAAAAAAACTTTTTAAAAAAAATAATTTTTTGGCCAAAGAATTTTTCCGACACATGTTTTTGTAAAAAAAAAGATGTTTGTTTTGTAAACCCAAAAGTATTCTTTCCCCGACGCAAGCCCGCCCCGTGTATTAAATTGTCCCGAAGAATCGAGGAATTATTAAAACAAACGCCCCGGACACGCTGTCAGACTGTGACGAAAGAAGATTTGCGCAAAACGGGCTTTCTTCGCGGAAATCACGCATATCTGCATGTGGCGCCCGCTTGTTTGCCCCGCCCCGCCGGCTGGCAGTTCGACGGGGCCGCATTCTGGAACCGCAGCTGTTTGTTTTACAAAAGACAAATACTTTTTTACAAAAAAACATGGCGCTGTCGTAAAATGAAAAATTGCCACAATTTTTTAAATATTTTAGGATAATTTTTTAAGATCTCACACAAATCTGTTTACTAATGTATATCGTTATTCATTTTTCCATAAAAAAATAGATTAAAAACATTTTAAAGACACAAGCCGAGTTTTATGTGTTTTAAACCAAATGCCCAAAAAGGGCTGATCGCGACGGCCCCCCGCGCCTTCCGCGCCGTTTTTCCCCAAGGCGTATTACTCAAAAAAAATTTTTTTTTTTTTTTTTTTTTTCTGTTCCTCTTTGTATTAAGTTAGCCGTTGCTTAAATTGTTACTTATTTTATATAGTTAAAAATTTTCCGGGAAAAGCGTTTTTTCCCGAGTCATTTTTGGGGCCCACCCCCCACCGCCGGGGGGCTGGTAATAATATTAAAACTGAATAGTTGGGGTATTAGGGACCCTTTTTTCTTATGAACCGGGCAATAATTATAAAAAAAAAAAAACCAGTTTTTTTTTTCCCCCCCCAAAAATTCCCCCCTGTAAAAAAAATTTTTTAACGAAACAATTTAGATAGTGAAATTTTGGGGTTCTATCCATTCGGACTTTTATTACTTGCCCCAACAAAAAGTAAAAAAAAAAAAAAAACAACCCCCCACCCCTTATTCTCCAATAATATTTATTTTTGCCCCCGCTTTGCAACCTCTTTTTTCTTATTAATTTTATTATAATAAAAATATAAATTAATCAATATATATTTTATTTACTTTTATAAATAAGTAGAAAATAATATAATTATATCTATTATATATATATATATTAAATTTTAAACCTTAATAAAATATTGCTCGTGATATATTATATAACATAAATGTTTACTTATCAAATTTATAACATTTAAACGGCATCTACCTTTAGAAATTCTAAAATTAATTTATTTGATAAAAAAAACGTTTGAAAAAAAAATTTTGGTTTTAAAGGGAAAGAGAGGAGGGGGAGGAGGAGGGGAAAGGGAGAGAGTGAGGGAGGAAACAGAAGAGAAGAAAGGAGAGAGAGAGAGAGAAGGGAAGAAGAAAAGAGGAAAAGAAGGAAAGGAGAAGAGAAAGAGAAAAGGAAGAAAGAGGAGAGGAAGAGCAAGGGAAGAAGGTGAAGGAACGAGGGGAAGGGGGAGAGAGGAGAAAAGGGGGGAGACGATGGAGGGGAAAAGGAGGGAAAGAAATTTTTATAAATTAATATTTAATATTTATTAATTTATATAAATAATTTTCTAAAAAAAAAATTTGAAATTTTTTAAGTACTGTTTACCGATATTATAATTTATTTTTTATTATTAATAAAGTATACTATATACTTATATATAATAAATTATATACATTTTAATATATAATAATTATTAATAGTAAAGGGGGATATAACAATTTTATTAGTACATACATATTAATTTTAATACTTCATTTATTTATAAAGTATTTTATAAATGGGGGGAGACAAAAAAAGTTTTTTTAAAAACTTGAACTAACCCCCCTCCCCCTCCCACCGGCGGGGGGCAAAAACGGCGGGGGAGGGTTTCAAAATCAAAAGAAAATTTGTAATTCTTAGCTAATTTTCCGTTCGATAACTTTCAGTAACTAGTCTTACATGGGTTTAAATTTTGAAATTGTTCATTTAATTGAGAATTTTATAACTGCAAAATATTTGAACACTATAAACCTTCGTACACACAATAGTGCATCTTTCCCTTTTAGTAGCCGCGTACGTAGTTAAGGTTAGGTATAAAGTTATTGAAGAATTACCTGTTAGCCGTTAGGTTAATGTTATGGTTATAGGAATAGATCATTGGTTAGTGGGACTAGAATCGATTTCCATTTGCCCTCTAAACTCCTTCTTCTAGAGTTGTCTATAAAAAGTCAGAGATTCTTCGTTGTTGAATTTTTTTTTTGGATCCGAACCTTCCCCGTTCCGTCGTGGGCGACGTTAGCGGGGAGTAAAAACTCTTTACCCATATTAGTATATTTAGTATAGTATTATAGATGTCTGATATTACTATTAATGAAATGAGATAAATATTATCTATAAAAATATATTTCTTTTTAAAGTACTAAACTTTTATAATACTAAAATATTATATTATATAATATATTATATCGTAAAGTAATCATATATATATATATATATATAATTAAAAAAAACTCCAATTTGGAAAATTAAAGGGAGAGAGAGAGACAACTCAGAGAACGAGAGAGAGAAAAGAGAGGAGACCGAACTCGAACGTTCAAGAAAGAAAGAAGAGATTTGAAGAGAGGAGGAAAGAAGGGAGAGAGAGGGAGAGAAGAGAGGAAGAGAGAGAGAGAGAGAGGAGAAAGGAGAGAGAGAGGGAGAGATGAGAGAGGAAATATATTTAATTAAAATGTCGTTAATGTTAAAATAGCACACATAAGACAAATCGGTAATGAAGCTCTGTCTCTCTTTTTTTGTTATTATTTCTATTATAAATTTATACTTGATATTTTTATTAAAATTACTATTAATTAATATATATAATTGATATATATATAGTAATACTTATATATAATACTAATTTAATATTATATACTATAATTTACGTATTTAACTACTTATACTTAGTGAGTTACTAATATATCATTATGACCCGGTCCGGTTTAGTACTTATCCGTTTTTCCATAATTTGTATCTCAAAAAAAAAAAACTATTAAAAGCTCAGGTTAAAACGCGGCAAAAGTTTTTTTTTAACCGAACGTTTGGTTTTGGGAAATTTTTTTGCTTTGGGTCCAATCTTTATTAAAAGAATGGGAAAAATAGTTAAAAAAAAAAAAAAAAAAAAAAAAAAAACAACAAAAAAAAATTATTTTATTTCAAAAAAAAAAAAAAGTTTACAATATATATATTGCCAGATTGCGGAATTATTTTTTACATTTTTATATTTGGATTCCTGGTAAAAAAAAAATTTTTTCCCAACAATTTAAGGAAAATGCCGTAAAAAAAAAAAAAAAAAAAAAAAAAAAAAATTATTTTGTTAAGTATTTTTTTTTAAATATTATATAAATGTTTATTGATTTAGGAAAGGGGCCCTATTTAGGAAGCGGACCTTTTTTGTAACCTATTTAGTTTGCTTCTCGTGGAATAAAAATTTTGAAAAATGAGACTTCTTATTTAAAATAAAAAAATTTTAGGGGGGGGGGTTTCCTATTTTTTCAAAATTTTTGGGCCCTTTTTTTGTTTTTTTTTTTTAAAACTTTAAAGAAGCCTTTACCCAAAAGAGCGGTAATTTTAACCCCCCGCCCAGTAGGTTTTTCCTTTTTCAGGCCATACTTCCGGGGGGGCTCTGGCCCCCCCGCGGGAGGGGGACCAGGGGGTTCGGGGGAGGTTGCCCCCCTCCCCCGCTGAGAAAAAAAATTTTTTTTTTTTTCGAAGGTCATGAATTTTAAATTTTTTTTTGGCTTAAAATAACCCCAAAATAAAAAATTCAAATTAAAAAAAAGTATTTGTTTAAAATTGTCTACAAAACAAAAAGTACCATAAAATAAAATAAATTTAAGGGCGGGGGGGGGGGGGGGGGGGGGGGAGAATTTTTCAGGCCCCCAGGGGGGGAAAAATTTTATGGCGGAAAAAAAAAAAAAAACAACTTTTTGGGTTAAACATACGCCAGTGGATAAATATCAAAGGATTCAAAAGGATGAAATTTTTTCTTTGAAAACTTTCTGAGGGGAAGTTTTTCCCATGGGGAAAAAACGGGTTTTTGAAGGGGGGGAAAAAAAAAGCGGGTTATTTTGAGGAAAAATAGGGGGAAATTTTGGCTATAAAGGAAAAATTTTCTTTTTTTACGGGGGGAAAGAAAAGGGTTCCTATTTTTTTAGGCGGTAAAAGGGAGTTGGGGACCCTTTAGTTTAATTACAATTTTTAGTTTAATTTATAATATAATAAATAATTAAATTATATATAATATATTATATTATATAATATATATTATTAAATATAGTATATATTATATATATAATATTATTATATAATATAATATATATAAATAATTATATATAAATATTATTATATATAATAAATTATGTTTATAATCTATAGTTTGCTATCCTTTTATTTTTTTTTTTACCTTTTTTTTTTTTTTCCAAAGGGTAAACCCTTTTCTTTTATTTTCAAAAAATATTTTCAATGAAGGAAGAAAAAAAGAAACAATTAAAAAACCCTCTTTATTTTTTCATTTTTTTAGCCGGCCAAAGGGCCAAAAGCGGGCGGGAAAGCCTTTTTAGTTAAATAAAACACGGAGAAGAGGGAAAAACGCCGGCCATCGTATCAATTTTCACAATTAAAAATAAAAAAAACCTTTAACTGATTTAAAAGGGGAAGGAAATGTTGGGAAACAAAAAATTTTAAAAGGTGGCAAAGAATTCCAAAAATCCAAACAACACGATTATTTTCCGGCCAAAATCGGTTTTTTTTCTTGCAAAAAAAGACAAACCGCGTACCTCTCTGGCAAAAGATTAAAAAAACAAAATTTGGGAAACAAAGGGAAATTTATAGGGGGTTTGGGGCTTTGGGCATTTAAAAAAACCAACCCCCAGCGTATGAATAATTGGACAATAAAGTTATCAATTATAAGATTATATGGAGTAAGCGTCTGTTGTCCAGAGAGCGGATTTTGCCGCGAAATGTGAGATGGGGATGATCTCTGCATTGCACCTTTTTATTTTTGTCTCATTAACATTTACTCAAACAAGAAATATTAATTTTGGTGAAAAATTTAGAAATTAACGGCAAAGCCGGGCGGTTGTCCTCCTCCCTGTTTTACCTCTGAATGACTGCGTAAACAAATAGTAAAGGATGACAAAATTGGCGAGGAAATTAGGAAATGGAACAAAGAGGGAAGGAAGCATATTGGGAAAAAAAAAACCCCCAAAACTATCTTTCATTTTTTTTTTAAACCCCAAATATTAAAAGGTTGTAAAAGGGAGGGGAAAAAAAAAAATTTTTGGGGGAAAAAAAAAATCAGGCGAAGACACGCAACCCTTGCGCCATAAAACCGATTCACGCGCCTTTTTTTTTTCCCTTTTTCCCAAAAAGTTGAGTTTCACCAAAACAGGAAAGTTGAGGGGTATTAAACAGTAAAAAAGTGAATTGAAAGGAAAACTTCATAAGGAAAAGTTTTCAAGAGAAAATTTTTCCAACAAAACTTTTATAAATTTATGGTAGAGTTTTTTTTTCGGTTTTGAAAATGAAACGCAAGGAAAATGAAAAAGGAAGAAGGAAAAAAAATAAAGGGGAAAGTTTTTTTTAGTTTTATAAAAACAACTTATATTAAAAAATATTTCCAAGGGGAGGGGTTTTTGATTTATTCTGAAAGAAGAAATGGTGGAAACAAAACCAAAAAAAATTGCTGAAAATGGAGCAATTTTTTTAAAAAAAAACCCCATTTGGAGGAAAAAAAAGATTTTTGGAGAGTGGAATAGGTTTTTTCAACCACAGTGATTTTTTACAGCCCAGCATTGGGACCCC
>JABUQX010104525.1:10000-15374 GCA_015478945.1 Trachelipus rathkii | reverse complement strand
GGAAATTGGGCACTCTCCTTCTGAATTTCTAATACTCTATTTTTTATAAAAATAGATTGCATTTTTAGAGATATTTGACCTATCCAATTAGCAGCTACCAGAGAATCAGTCCAAATAACTGTATCAAAAATCTTACCATGAGCCTCATAAGTTTCAATTAAATATTTAATTAGATTAATACCTAGACAAATGGCCAAAAGTTCTAATTGACAGATGGAATATTCTTTTGATTTAGGGTTTATTCTAGATTTTGCATAAATTAACCTAGACCATTTGTTTTTTACCAAGTAACAACTTACACCATACCCAATATGGCTGGCATCACAAAAAACATGAAGCTTATAGTCATCAAACTCTCTTAAAAGTTCAGGAAAGGCCATTCTGGAAAATGTTATATTAGTTAATTTTAAAAGATCTTTACAATAGTAATGCCACACTTTTAATAGGTTAGGTGAAATAATTTCATCCCAATCAAGATCTTGAGACACCAATTTCTGCATAAATACTTTAAGTTTAAAAGCTACTGGGCTACAAACCCAAGGGGATCATACAAACTTTGTACAGAGTTCAATATTTCTCTCCTGGTTTTGGCATTTTTATTTGGTTCAAAATTCTTTAATGAAAGTAAATCATTTTTTCTGTCCCATGAATAACCTAATAATTTAGTACTCAAAGGATTTTCAGATGATCCTATCCCTAGTTCATTAAACATTAATTCAGCTTCAGGACAGCTAGAAGCCCACTGATACAGATGAAACCCATAAGGTTTCATATATTCAATAGCTGAATCAAAATTATCTTTAATTTCATTTAAATTAACAGAAGGTAATACCAAATTATCCATATAAAACCTTTGTGCAAAATAATTACCCTTTTCTGTGCCTTTAGATTCCAAAAGAGTATGAATAGCCTCCTGAAGTAAAAAGGGACTACTTTTATTTCCAAAACACACCCTATTATATCTAAAGCATATTAAATTAGATTTTGACACTGGTTGATTAATGTCTTTTAACCATAATATTTTATGAGCTTCTCTATCAGAATTTTTTTGCAAGAAAGCTTTCTCAATATCTGCAATTGTAATATATTTACCATGTCTGCTTAATATTAAAAGCCTGGCTATATGAGGAAGGAGGGAGGGACAATCTTTAATGGCATTATTCAAAGTTATATCTTTATATCAAATTTTTTACCAGTGGGGTCAACTACAATTCTAATTTTAGTGGTTTCTACATTAGATCTTAAAACTGCAAAGTGGGGTAAAAAATAATCACTACTTATATTATTTTCATTTAAGGGCACTTGATAAAGAATTCCATCATTTATTTGTTGATCAAAGATTTCATCATATTTTTTGAGTAATTTATTATTTTTAAGTTTTGAAATTAAAGTTCTTAACCTACCATAAGAATACTCAAAATTTGGGGTTAAATTACTTTTATCATAACCTGACTTCCAAGGAATTTCCACTGATACCTCCTCCTCTTTTATTTTTACAGTCTCTAAAAAAATTGGCAATAATCATTTGTTCTTTAGTAGAGTATTTTTGATCATTGTAAACACCCACATTTTCTAGACTACTAAATTGAGCAATATTCTCAGACATGTGCATCTCGTTAACCTTATCGTCTACAACCATTGACTCAGTAATTAAATTAATATTAGTACTTAAATTATTAGTTTTTAGGTAGTCAGATACACATACCTGTAATATCACTCCAAATTTGGAGTTGTATGCCCTTGCATTACCAATTTTAATTATTTCTAAGTCTAAGTCTTTAATACTTGATGCACCTATTATTATTTGAAAATTATTAACAGTATTGGAAGAGTAGTCATCAGCTAAATTATATCCTTGCCACTGCAAAGATGTTTTTAAATTCAAAAGGCCATCAATTTCAAAACTTAAAGGAATTGTATCAACAACCATTGCATTTATTTGATTTGGGGAATTTTCAATATAAAATTTAGCAAGCTCAAAACATGATTTATTAGTTTGAGAAATAAAACTACTAATAGTTATAGCTTCATTAATTACTTTTGTGGATATACCTAATGCTTTCAGAGCACCAGTGGTTATAAAGTTATCTTGAGAGCAACTATCAACCATACACCTAAATTTAACAAACTCTCCTAAATTATTCATTACAGGCAACATTAGAGAGGGAAGAATTGATTTTCCACCTACTTCACTTAAATGGCACCCTAGACTAGTTTTACTTTCATTTTTTGTATTACCTTTTACTACTTGTTCTTTAGTTTTACTTTTTTTCATTCTTTTGGGGATTAGAATTACTTTTTCAGAATTCAAACACAAAAAGAAAAGATGAGATCGCTTTTTACAAAATTTACAAAGATCTAAGGTAACTTTACATTTTTCTTCTGTATGGAATTTAGAAGTACACTTTTTACAATGACCTAATTCTTTGTTTCTCTCAAATTTAGCCTTATTACTAGGATAAGTACTACACCTTGAAATACTATGCCCTTTTTGGTTGCATAACTTACACTCTAGATCAGCTATAGTTGCTACAACTGAACTTTTAGGTTTACATTCTTCATAGAAAAATTGAGAGTTTTGATCAGGGGAATCATTAGACTTAGATATATTTTGTTTTTTAGAATGATCATCTGAATTAATGCACTTAACAGAACTAACTACAGGATTAACAGCTTTATTACTTTCTTGGTCACCAAGAGTCCTTGTTGCTTCTGCAACTGCCTTTTTAAACTCTTCAAAAGGCTGGTGCAATTTATACCCACAAGTTCTTAAATAATCTTGTAACTCTTTTGATAAGGAGTTAAAGTAAATATATAATTGTATATCTTCGATATTAATTTCATTATTTTTAAGTAAATTTATATTGGCATTCATATATGCCTGAAATTCATGTAAAGATTTATAACACTTATTAGCTTTGGGAGTACTTAAAAAATTTTTAATCAAAGAAAATTTAATTTGCCCAGGTGAAGCATAGCATTCCTCGAGTTGTTCCCAAGCCTCATCATGTGAGGTCTCAGACTCCTTTATTCAATTAATTTGAATTAAAGGATTACCTTTTAAGGATTGTTTAAGATACGCAAATTTTTGAATATTGCTAAAATTAGGCTTATCATAAATATTTCTAAAAGAAATTTCAAAATTTTTAAATTGTGATGGATTTCCATCAAAGGGAGTAATTTTCAGTTCTGGAACCTTTACACTTGAATACTGCATTAAGGGGATTTGAACTGAGCTATTATTTTGGACACCTGGACCCAACTGCTGAATTACTTTAATAATATAAGTAAAGAAGTAAGCATTTTTATCCTCAAGGGCTCTAATCTTTCATCATTATATTCAGGACAATCTACAAAACTTATACTAATATTATCATTTAAAGTTTCCAATTCATCTCTAAATTTTTTTAATGTAAGAATTTCATTAGTCTTATCTTCTAATGATAACTCTTTAATTTTAGGAATTAATTTATTAATAGATTTAGTGGTAGAGCCCCTTTTAATGCCTCGACGTTTAACAAGATTGACAACTACCAAAAGTTGACTTGAGGGTTCAGTAGAAAATTTCTTTACTGAATCCCAGTCAATGTCTGTGACACTCATTTTAAATTATAAACAATTTTAATCTTAAATTTAAATGCAAAATTTACAGAAAAACATTGTACTTTGTACAAACCTTATCAATACCATTACAAAGGGACAGTAGGCCCACTCTTATAGGCTAGGATCAAGGCTAGGCTAGGCTAGGATTATAGGCTAGGCTAACCATTTCTTTAGGCCAGACTTAATAGCTAAGGTTTAAAAAAACTTAATACTACAAATTATTAACATAGGCCTACCTAATACACAAAACTCTGGTAAGTAGGCTATGCTTTATTTAGGCTATTAGCTTAGGCCTACAATTAAGACACCAAGTAGGCTTTGCTTAAAAGTAAACACTTAAGTCGACCATAGGCCTACTTTACGATTGAAGACTCAAAAGATTCAAAATAACTGATGAACCTTGAATTATTACCTAATAATTTTCACGTTAAGTAAGTAAATTTATTAATTAAACAAAAATTATCAGGCATGTTACAATTGAAAATTTGGGCAAAATTTACGATCTAGTTTAGACCGTGGATCAGAGTCTGCCAAGTCTGAAATATAGTCATAGTATAAGTATATGTACACTGTGGTCAAAGTCGAAACTAATCTATATCTAGTAATTGGTAAAAGTTAAACCTTAAATTGAACTATGATAATGATTCTCCAAACAATGAACGTAAATATGAATAATTGACATAAATTACACCTTTATTTCGAGAATGCTGGAAATTTTCAAACGTTATTCAAATAGCACTTCAAAACAGAAACCAACAAATTACCTTGGCCAAACATTATTCTCCCTACGGGCCACCATTTTAACAAAAATTTTAATATTCATTTTGATTCATAAAAAGGAAGGGATGAATAATGCTAATGAAGTTAAGTAAAAAATAATGCTTTAACAAAAAAAAAGACTTACCTTTCAAACTTCTGTGTAAGTTTATATGACCAATGATTAGGTAACTTGGAGTCAGTTTAAGTTTTTTTTTTTGCTTGCTGAATTGTAGTAAACAATGAAGGTTAGGGCCCTAACTATGCAGACCGTTCTTCACGTACAATTTACCACTTAAGCACAAGATGTAATTTTTAAAGTTTCCAACAAACGGATCAAAAAGATGAGGACAACTTTTTCTCATGACTTCCAGTCGCAGACTTGCCATTTTGGATGGTTTATTCTGTCACTGACTTAACTTTTTTAATTTTTTGTCATGATTATGGACTTTGGTAAACTAAAACAAGACTCCCTTTTTAATCAAAGCATCATTTCTTTTAAAAAGTTAGAAAATAACTTAGTGATAGGTCAAACATTTTAGAAAGAAATTTAATGGTAATTTATTTTTTCAGCTGTGTGGTAGATTTTGTTTTGGTACAAAATTAAGAAAATTAAAATATTAAGAGAACATTATAAAATTTCCACAATGTTAATGTTATCCTTAGGGAATAGAATTAGTATTAATTGTATTTGTACGGATATATAATAGCTATAGATTAATGTTAGAAGCCGATAAGTAACGGTGACGAATTCTGCCCCACGATTTATTTGGGGGGCAATCGGTTTCACTTCAATTTCACATCCCTAATAATCCTTCATAAAAGTGTTTTTATTGATAACTATGATGTCAGCTTTTCATTTTTAAACATTAATGGCTATTACAATATTATTTTAAAGGAAATTGGGTTCGAAAACGTAATAAAATGTTTGAGTTTGCGTTAGTTTTTGTCAAACTGCAAAATTGTAAAAAAATGCTCGCTGAACGTAAGGAATTTCTTTAATTCTGTAAGGTTG
>JABUQX010104525.1:0-5000 GCA_015478945.1 Trachelipus rathkii | reverse complement strand
ATATATTGGTAGCTTTCAATTTTTTTTTTTTTCTCAAAACAATTTACATAATTTTACAATAGATTAAAATCATAACAATCATTTCTTCAATACATGACATCTGGACACGCGGCGATTCCCGACTTCATGGTTCTTGCAATAGCACTCCATTGTTGGTATACATGACGGCCCAAGAAGGCCACCAAAAGCTCCTGCTACTAATGCCATCATTAATTTTAACTTATTAATTCCGCGGCGAGGAGGGCTCCTGATAAGCTCAATCCGCCCCTCCACCGGGATTTGCGCCACCTCCTGGTGGGTCTCAAGAACAGGTTGGGCTCGCTGTTTCTCCAATTCCGGCTGCAGACTTCGTTTCACCAATGACGGAGGACATCTCTGAAAAGACACCACAAGGTTAACACTGGACTTTAATAAAAACATGAAACCTTAGTAACTTGGCCACTCAAAAAAAAAAACGATAACAAGGGAAAAAAAAGAAAAAAAACGGGAACCATTTGACTTAAGGTCAGCGACAAGCAACACACAAAGCAAAAAAACAAGCAACACTCACGGGAAGGCAAAAAACAAAAATATATACCAATCGGGGACCTAAGGCAATTAAAAAAACAGCACTTCATGACCACACAATATAAAGCATCAGCAAACTATAACATTGGCTCAAAATCAGCGACGCCCAACACGCGGAAAAACAAACCATTCACGGGGAAGGAAGCAGGAAAACATGTAAGCACCAAACGGAAAACAAATAAAAAAACGGCACTTCGCGAAAGACAACATTATAAAGCAACAGCAAGATATACCAAGATGATCACGTAAGAAGACTCATCAGCCCAATAAAATCAGAATATACAAATGTATAACTAACCAAAACCACCAAAAGACGTCATAACCATAATGCCACGAAAAATAAACAAGACCAATGATCAGGAAACAAGACAATGACTCACAGCATAGTTCACCACCCGGAAACCACCGCCCGAAAGTTCCATCATTCGACTCGACCCCCGACTCCAACGACTCCGATTTTCCCGACTTCGCTGTCACGACTCCAACAGTTAACTCTGATAATCCCGATTCTCCCGATTCCGATAACACAACTTCGGTTCCCCCGACTCCGATTGTTGACTCCAAATTTCCCGACTCTGATGTCACGATTCCGTTATTCGCGACTTCAATCTCTGGCTCCAGAGCTCCCGACTCCCACTCCTCCAACTCCGTACCCCACGGCATGACTTTAATCATCATGACTTCAATCCCTGGCTCCGAAACTTCGGGCTCTCCCGATTCTATCCCTCCCCAATCAGACTCGAAACGCTGCACGATTCCCGGAACTACCGACTCTGGCAGCACCCAAGATGGATCCCAATCATCATCATCCGTTCCCTTAACATGACAAACGTTCAGAAGAGCATGAGCCTCACTAGACTCGCCACTGACATCATTCAAACTACCCGAAACGTGACTGCCCTGAACCTCTTCGCTAGAACTATCTAATACCTCATTCGGAACACGAAAACCGCCCTTTGAAACAACACAAACGTCATTTTGCGAGACTATGGAAAGCTCACCCGTTCCCGATCCCGGGGAAAATTCCGCTGAATTTCCTCCTCATTCACGCTCGTACATTTACTCTGAATTCCAAAATTAACTGTTATCCCACCCGCAAGCCACGGGTGGTTCTCACTCAACTTAAAAGAACCTTCTCCCTCTGACAACAACTGTTTAGTACCCTCCTTCTCCCGATGGTTCAATTCCCGATCATTCAACCACGCATTCAACTCTGGTTCCCTTAACGTTAAATCTTTCACAGCCCCTTCGGGAGCTTCACACTCAGTCTGATTTTGAACACCACCGTAATACCTGACCCAATCAGACACTCCAACCCTTTGTTCGACGTTATCTGGGACCCGAGAATCACCCTCGCAACACTAGAATTTTCAAAAATTCTTGGCTCAGTCACACACTCTTCCACACTTTCCCTTTCCCTTCCCTCCTTCGGAACAACGCTACAGACGTTCCCGTTAGTAATCATCTCCCTCGGCGGTTTCCTCACTTCTTGTGAAGCCCGCTGATTCCCCTCTAAGGTCACTCCGATTCCCCTTGGAGAAGGCGACCCCATACAAGAACGTTTCCCCCCCTCACTCCGCGGCAATGCATGGTTCAATTCGCGCCGCTCCGGGCAACGATTAACCCAATGGCCAAAAGAACCACACAACAGACATGCTCCTAACCACCACCTACACTCCGCTCTCACATGCCCCATTGTACCACAGTAAAAACACGTTATTCTTCTAGAAGAAAACGAACCCCTATTTGACCTCTGACTACCCCCAAATGAGCCCCATGAACCCATTCTTGCCCTCTCACGCCCGCTCTGACCGCCACTCCCGCTCGCACTTTTCCATTCACTAGCACTACTACGTCTCCGACCATCCCCTTGACCCCTCTGCATAATTCCCGTTGCAATCCCGGCCCTTTCGGCTCCTCCAAAGACTGTCCCCCATTCTGATGCTCACCCCTATACATACTTCCAGGTTTCACAACTTGGGTCACATTTCCCCCACAACATCCCGCTTTCAAGCTCTTCACCACTTCGCCCTGTTCAGATATTGACTCGGCCATCTGGGCCAGTGAACGCTCAATATGCGACAGTCTCTCTTCCCGCTTGTTTTCAACCAACACTCGCGCCACCTTCACACTCTCATCGCCCAAAATTACCTGAATTCCCACTTCCCTTTGTTCAATTTCGCGAGGCGGAGCCGTCAACTCCAATTCCCTCCATGGCTTCTCCACCTGCGTAGCCATGTCGCTCAGTTCGATCTCGTCCGGATCATCTGAATCCGTCACTTGAGTGCTCGCGTCCGCTCGTTCAACCATCTCCCTAACTTCCTCCCTGGTTAAAGTCTGGACACTGATATCCCTTTGGTTAGTGCAGTCCAAACCATCATTCAGGTCCGCTACTTGGGTACCTGCTTCCCTCCGCTCAATCGTCCTCCACTTCTCCTTCATGGTCGACACTTGAAAACTCGCATCCTTCTGGACAACATGCCGGACCATAATGTTCGAAAGCCAACTCTGCTGCCTAAGTGCCGTCTGGACGGCTTCAGCCCGTTCCCCCCCCTCCAATGCTCCGGCCCTTCTTCGGTCGAGTTCCCGCTCTATCCGCATGCCAACCTCGACAAAATCCTCACCTATCCTAACCAAATGGCTGAACTCAAACTCACCCTTATCCAACCTAGCCCAAATCCCTTCCATCACTTCCCGAACGACACCCACTACTTGTAAAGAAGACATCCCAGGAGGCAACCACGAGTCCCCACTAAAAGGGTGAGGTACGGTACACCTCCACTGCACGCTAAAAGGCTTAACGGTCCCACCCGAGCCATCCAACGCGACCTGCGCCATCGAACAATAATCCCGCTGGGGATGCCAGAAAAATTACTATGTGGCGAATCCGACACAGCAACCTTCGCAACTGCCGCGGATAGCGAGGCGGAGGGGTTCTAAGCCTCCCGTTAATTCGTTGGTGAAGCTCCAACGTGATACTCTCGCCACCCGCTACAGCTATCACTGGGTTCGATCTGATATAGTATCGGATTATGTTCGTTGGCCCGCGGTGACTATGCTCCCGTTTGACACCAACCCTTGACAGATTAACCTGCTCCCGCCCTCTCCCGTTTTCCCGACTTCGATCCCTACGCGAGTGAAGCACCTCGGTGGATTTTTCCAGCCGCCCGATTCCTTGAAAACGGACGTAGGTTTAGCCCGTTCCCTTCCCGTTCCCGACTTCCCTTAAGGGAGTGAAGCACTACGTGGATTTCCCTGCCCGTCCGTTCCCGACTCCGATGAACTCGGCGTGGGTCGTCTCCTGCCCGCCTTCGCTCGACCGCGCCCGTTTCCCTTGGCAAGGGCAACCCTTCGGGGATGTTCCCGTGACCCTAAACGTCCGGACCGGGGCCACTGACTCAGTGAATTCACCCGGCCGGCTGTGCCCCTCTCCGGGCAAGGGCAACTCTTTTATGGTTTTCCAGGCGGTGGAAGCCAGTTAGTTTACCAACGCAGTAAGTCGCTAAATGAACAATTTCCCTACTTGTGTTGCCTTGATTGACAAGGGCCTTTTTCCTTCAAGCTATTTCAACATTATCGGGGACAATAAGAAACGAAGACAATTTAAGACTATAATTTCAACTGAACAACAAACGTGAACTTCAAACTTAGAGCCGCCAATTTGCGGAAAATCATGCGCTAAAGAACAATAACAAATATTACAAACTAGGAAGATGGACGTGCCAGTGATACCCTTGAAATGCCCACCCAAAGCGTCCCCTATGGAGCATGTTATATTTCTTAATATGGCAGAGTTCGATATAACTCTGCTTTCAATCTCGTTGCCCAGTTGTGGAATGGATTTCAATATGATCAATTCCGCGGGCAGTCTCCGCGGAAGCTAAGTGCTAGTGCACGCACTCGTTCCTTCAAATATGAGGAAACAGTCCTTCGGTCGTTCGCGAGGCTCCTTCAATAATTTTAGGAGTCCAGACCTCTTAACAGTTAATTCCCTGATAAGTTGATTGTTCCCTGATAAGTTCCTTAATTACAGTGACGTCCCGTAATGGTTCAAGAAGATCCGGAATATGTTCCCTGATAAATTCCACCTGCAACAGACAAACACTTATTAGCCCCATTATCTAACCTAACTCCTACATACAGCGCGTCCACTAGTTTCATAACTTACCCAAAGGGGTGGAAACTTGACCTCTCAAGGTTCTTTCCTGCGGCTTCAACTTTGTTTTAACCCCTCAGCACTCTTGCTCTATTTAATTGGGGCTTTCCACTGTCATGCCCTCACTTCAAGTATTGTTAAATAATTTAACCTACTCTTTAAATTTAAAAAGAAACAAAAAGGATGAAATAAATGATAATTAACCTAACACTAAAATGATGAAAAAGTAATAAAAATGACCATAAGGAATAATAATAATAATAAAAACCCTCAATTC
>JABUQX010104524.1:0-23867 GCA_015478945.1 Trachelipus rathkii | reverse complement strand
ACTAATTTTTAGAAGTTTACCAGTATTTTAATTTTTAAAATTTTGCAAGCGGCATTATAAATATTGTTATCTTAAACAGCTGAAAAACTGGATTTAAGATAGCTTTGGATGATACATCCTTCCTATTTTGTGACAAAAATACTTTAAAAGTATTAATAACCTCATTATAATGATCAAACAATTGTACTTTTAAAGATAATTATTTGCAATTTTCATTTTCAATTCAAATTTAAACAACTACAAAAAATTTTTTAAAATTTTATATTACTCAAGAGTAGACTTCCAGGTGGTATCAGCTTCTAAAAAGTCTACTTCATAATTCTAGAGTTATTTAAAATCATTGACACTAAGTTCATTTATTATACACTGCCAGATAGCAGGTATATGCATCATACGTCTTCATCAAATCCTTAAATCCTAAAATATTAAATTTATACTTCTGTTGAAACATTGGGGATGCTTATATTTTTATCGTTTCGATAACTTAAGGCTATGCTCATAGTTTTCATCTTAATAGACAGATGCTTACTACTTTTAAGAGCATAATTCCGTTAAAAAACTAATTAAACTAACTAAACTTTACTGAAATTTAGAGTTAAGCTGATTTATCATGATTCAATTAATTAAAATTTATTTAGGATGATTGCGAATAAAAAAGTAATTTTATTTTTCCAATCCATCAAATACTTCACACTGCAACTGAGGCCAGTTTGGAATCATTATAATAACCTTATTATTAATTCCGTAACTTTAATCTTATTATTTACACTGCATCATTTACTTTTTACAATTTCTTTAGAAAATATTTTTCAAAGGACAATAACACTCAGCTGACAACTCAAAATGGTGAATCTACTTGACCTTCAAGCTCAGAATTAAAATCAGAAAGAGTCTAAAGATTAATCGTACATTATTATCAGACACACAGTATGGACAAGCTCTTCATCCAAACTTTTTTAATTAGAATAGACTTCTTTCTCCAATACAGTATTTTACAGCTCTAAATAGAGCTCTGTGTAATTTATTTTCATTACAAAAGTCGTTAACTTTTTTAAATTATAGTGATTTTTTATTTTTGAAATAGCTCTTTTTCTTATCAAAGCTTTAAACAGAATGCTTTACAAGAGCCTTAAGGCTTGAGCTTGCTTCATCAGTTAGGCCATTAATTTTTGTATTAAGGGTATATCAACTGTAGCTATAATAAATTTTACCTATTTGTAGCATATATATTAATTACCTAATAGCCCTTACCATATTTAATAATTTTCTTAACCAATAAATGGACATCCAAATTCATTAAGATAAGCAGTCTTTATTAATTTCAATAGCTATAGGCCTATTCTGCAGGCACTGTACTGCTTGGTTGTAAACAAACTTAATTTCTAATCTTTTAGAAAAATTTGCTTTAAGATATACTTGATTACGAGACAACTTCCCTATCACCAATTATACCTAACACTTATCACTTTTTATATATATTTACACTAGAAATGCTTTAAAATCATTTCGGAATTGTAACAATAATTCACCAGCTACATTTAAAGTCACGCTTCGAGAGTAAGGTTTATCTATAAATATCGATATGTAATCGATATATCCCGATACCATTAATTCGATACAGAGTATTAAGCAGGCCAATTATCGCTTCCTACTGATCCCCGACTATTAAAATTCGATCTTTCAATGTAACAATACGTATATGGCAAATCTCGATACGAAAAATTAGAAACTTTTTTCTGAGGTATGAAAAATTAATTTTTGAAAATAAAAAATATATGGTTAACTCTTGGCTTAAGCTTAATAATAAATCCAACTTATATGAAATTGTATTTAGGAGTTGGAAATTAAATATTTAAAATAAGCCAAAAATTAAAAATGTGAAAAATATAAAGTGTCTTAACCTTCAAAATGAAATTACGGCAACTTTAATATTTATAGGACCCTTAACCAAATTTAATTAACCCATAACCAGTTTCCGCTGAGCCCAGGCTCTAACCTCGAATAAGTAAATCATAATTACAGAGATCCTTGCATTGAAAATCAAACAAGAAATAGGAGGTGTAGAAAGAGGTTCCAAAAAATATAATTTCGGACTTTTCAAGGAAACGAATAATTGCACTGGGTTTCTTATTTTTTAACTTTAAAGGAATTTCAATTAGAGAAAAAGTACATTTCATAAATATTTCCCATCATAAAACAGGGTTAGTTTTATAGTGATTATAGTATAATTTTAGTAGAACTTGCAGCTTTATCAAATGGGTTTTAACAAAATTTAAAAGTTTGTCATTATAAACAAATACTAACTAGTTTTTTAATTTCCACACAAGTACTTACTTATTCAGCCTTGTTTTTTATAAATATTATGATCAAGAAAGGAGGATGGCGCGATACATATGCGCCCTTGCTCAATTATGGTCTCACCACCTATGTACAGCAAACAATGCTGATAACGTTTCTACTAAAATTTAAGTATGAATTATTTTTAGAAAATAATAAGTTAAATAAATATAATTAAGTAGGTGTTTAACCTAATTAAATATTGAAATTTTCTAATTTATAATGTTCTAACAATAGGATAGTTACTTATTTATTCTATATCTAATCTTAAGTATATCAAGTAAATGTAGTAATCACTATATGATATATACTTATGTTTATTACTACATTTCACAATACTATATACCTATATATATAATACTAATATAAAATATATATATATATTATATATATATATATTACTTATATATTATATATATACTATATATATATATTCATATATATAATATACTATAACATTACATATCATATAGGTACATATAATATTTGAATAAATATATATATATATATTATTTCATATTTATATAGTATATATATACTATAATATTAAATTTATATATTAGGCTATATAATAATACTATATACTATACTATATAATACCCTATATCATAAGTATATTATGGGATGGCTGGATAGCTGAATATAGCCCGGATACCGGACTATCGAGGTTGGAAGTTTAAAAGCCAGATTTTACCAGATATCCGCCAGTCTGTTTAAACGTATCATATATAAACTATTACCGTAAAATGGGGCCAAAAATTCGGTTCCAAAATCAGGCGGTAAAACTCAAAATGCTAAAAGGTTTATGGGCCGAGGCTTTTATTTAATTTCTTTTTTTGGAATTTTTTTTTTTTATATGTTTTTAAGAAGAATTTTAAATTTTTTTGATTCGATCATAAAAGAAGAATGAATTAATTGCTAATGAGTTTAAGCTAAAGAAAATCAATGCCTTTAAAAACAAAAAAAAAAAACAAAAGCCTTACCTATTCAAAAACTTCATGTGTAAAGTTTAATATGACCTCAGATGCGATTAAAAAAAGAAACCTGGGGAGATCCCCAGTTTTAAGTTTTTTTTTTTGCCTTTGCTCGAAACCATTGTAGTAAAAAATATTGAAGGTTAGGGCTCTAACTATGCAGACCGTTCTTCACGTACAACTTACCACTTAAGCACAAGCAACAAAATTTTCGTTTTAAAAGTCTTCAACATCCTGGATTTCATTTAAAAAGTCGTCATTAACTTTTTTCATTCCATGGAGCTCCTTATCCTTGTTCATTACAGGGTGCTCCGTATCGCTCATAATTTTGCAACTTGAAGGTCATGACTTAACGTTTCTTAATTTTACTTGTAAGAAAGACAATATCGACTATGGTCAACTCAAATATCGCAACCTTTTTAATCAAAGCATCAATTTTTTCATTACAGGGTGCAGAAAATGGCAAAATTAATTTAATTTTGCAATTTGCAGAAAACATTTAAATTGGTTAAATTTTTTTGGCCAAAATAAGTGTGAAATTTGTGTAGTGTTTGTACCTTTTTCTACAATCAAAGAAAAATGATCTAAAATATCTTTTTCCTATCAAAAAATCGATGAAAAATTACGAACAACTTCAGCTTGTGATGATCATTAAAATTCCTTTTTATTTTTTTTTCTTTCCTAATAAGATCACTAATTAAACAAAATTAACTACCTACGTACTGTCGAGGCTGGAGTACCCATTTTTTTTTCCTCCTGAAAATTAATCTCCAAAAGTTTAAATCTAAATAAGATTTGCCTTAATGAGCCTTTTTATTTGCTCATCTTGTTTTTACAGATAAACCTAGTTGGTAAAAATCAGTCTTTTCAAGGAGCTATTTACATTTGTCTTGGTTAAAGTAAAGGTCTCTTGTCAGGAATGCGTTCCGTCATTGAAGGGAGATTTCGGGAGGAATATAGATTTTAAAAACAATGTCTCTTGATTGGCTTCCGACCAGCTGTTGCACTTGTAACTATTGCCTAATAATACCCTCATGCATCAAGCGGCATTGCAATTCACTAATCCTAAAGCATTTTCCAAAAACAGAACTTTAGGAGTTTTAGCTGCCTCATTTAAAAGACAAAGATCACCAATTTCAGATAAACTTTAACTATGATTTATGTTGTTTTTTTTCATTTCTTGTCTACCTTTATCACTTCTTCTCTCCTTTTTTCTTTATTAATTCTAACTGACTGTTGTAAATGTCTTTCAAAATTTAAAATTAATTTCCTTTTCATAGTAAGGTTGGATCTAACTTTTCACCCATATCAGTGGATGAAATTCATTGTCAGGCATAGTTAAAAAATTATATTTTAATTATATCCTGCCAAAATACAACAATTGAAAAAGGGGAAGTTATTACTCATAGTAGGATCTTTCATTAGAGCATTAACATAACATAAGAGGCCTTGAAATTTATAGTGTGCATATTTCTTTTTACTAAGGTCGCGTGATTAAGTTAGAAGTTGCTAAAAATTAATTCCTTCAAGAAAAGGCATAGAAGCAGCCTTTTTTAAAACCGAGCCCACTATACCGGGCCTCAAAACCACTCCCAAAAGTATTCTTGGGGGAGAACTAACCAGTGACTGCCAAGCAATAAACCATTCTCACCAATAACTCCTTTTGGCCTTATCCCATTTCAAACCCAAATGTTACGATAAATTTCTAAGCTTTTTAAAAGCGTTGAATTGATTATCAGATAGCTTATAAAAAAAGTTTTTTTTTGGCCTGGGGAAATTGTTAGTGAAATAAATGTGCTAAAGCTCCTTGTTAGAAAAGTATCTGTAGTGCAAGTTATCGCAAACATGGTAACTGTAAAAATCGTGTGTTACACCATGGTAAAAAGTAACAGGAGTAAGCAACCACTTTGATCTTTTCATTGAGTGTTATTTAACCATAATAGGACAGGGTCATTAATCTACTGGCTGCGGTTTCAAAGGTTTTTATACTCAATTTTTCTTAAAATTAAAGGACCTACTGCAGGAGTATCATAGGCCTTCAATGATATTTAATTACAATTCAACATAAACAATCTATTAAAACATCTTTCCAAACAAAGATTGTCTTATTTGGGGGGGTAATCCCCAAAAATTCCTTGCTCCCTTCAAATAATTGGCAAGTTGCCTGATAAGATTCCAGGGCAAGCGATGATTATGATCTATTTGGTGAACAATTCCAAAATGACTGATTATTTTTTAGTAAAATTGGACTGTCCTTAGGAAGAAGCACAGGAGACCTTGCAGAATATGGAATTGTACCTCCATATCTATATCTGCCCATAGTTCTTATTATACCTTGTTTATCCCAAAAAGAGTTTTAAAATCCTTTTGGAGAATTCTGGAGATCATTACACGGGCTTACTCACTTCTTTGCAATTTTTTGCTGGAAACTTTTAAATTCAGTTACCATTGAATATCACTTAATCCAATTAATTTGAAGCTACTTTTTAATTAAACTACTGAGGATTTTAAGCAAAAGTAAAATCTATTCTCTGTTTGAAGGGTTTAAAATGTTGGGTTGTTTTTGGAAAATTAAAATTTATGAGTCCTATAAGTATTTGAAGATTATTCATATAGCAAATTAAAGGACATAAACCTGTATCTTATAATTTTAATTTCTATTTGAAATCACTTTCCAACCATTTAAAAGGGGTTTCACTGGCCTTCAATTACTCTGCCAGTAAGATGTTTACTGCATTAATAAACCCCAGTCTTGATTTTTTTTAAATCTCTACCTACAATTGTTTTAGGGCCATAGATCTTCAACCTTAATGAAATGTGATGGACCATTTAATAAGAATGTTTTTTAAATCTTAAGAAACCTTCTTACTTGAATTCCTTGCTGAAAGCAACATCAGCCGGAGGGGTTCTACCCCGTGCCACTGTATGGACGTACCTCCACACTACATCTGGAAAAATTGGGCACAACCTCTTCCCTTGCTGGGAATTTCGGTAGGATACCTCTTGTTTTGTATTTAAACCGTAGATCTGCATTTTCCAGAGCAGCTATTTGATCCTATCAAATTTAAGCAGGCTACCAGGAAGAATCATGTCAAAATAGGATAGGTAACTAGTAATCAAAAATCCTTACCATGAATTCCTTAATAGTTTCAATTAAATATTTAATTAGATTAATACCTAGACAAAAATGGCAAAAAGTTCTAATTGACAGATGGAAAATTCTTTTGATTTACTAAATGATGAACCAACTAGAAAATTTGCTAAATCTCAACCCTACGACATTGTTTGATTTCTACATCAGTAACAACATACACCATACCCAATATGCTGTGCCTCACAAAAAACATTGAAGACTTATACTCACTTCGCAAAAAAACGTCCTTCTTAAAAAGTTTCAGGAAATGCGCGCATTTCTGGAAAATGTTATTATTAGTTAATTTTTAAAAGGATCTTAGTACAATAGTAATGCCCACACTTTTAATAGGTTAGGTGAAACGATTTCATCCCAATCAAGATCTTGAGACACCAATTTCTGCATAAATACCTTTTAAGTTTAAAAGCTACTGGGGCTACAAAACCAAGGGGGTCATACAAACTTTGTACAGAGCTCAATATTTCCCTTTTGGTTTCGCATTTTTATTTGTTCAAAATTCTTTAATGAAAGTAAATTCATTTTGAGTGTTCCATGAATAACCTAATAATTAAGTACTCAAAGGATTTAGATTGATCCTATTCCCTTAGGTTCCTATTTAAACATTATTTAGCTTCAGGAAGCTAGAAGCCCCCCACTGATACAGATGAGAACCCATATGGTTCCATATATATCAATAAGGCTTGGAATTCCAGACAATTATCTTTAATTTCCATTTTAATATTACAGAAGGTTAATTATCCATATAAAACCTTTGTGCAATAATTACCCTTTTCTGTGCCTTTTGATTCCCAAAAAGAGTATGAATAGCCTCCTTTTGAAGTTAAAAACAGGACTACTTTTGTATTTCCAAAACCCACACCCTATTTATATCTCAAAGCACTAAATTAATTAGGGTTTTCACACTGGTTTTTCAATTAAATGTGTAACCATACTATTTTAAATTTCAAGATTACTCTCTCAAAAATTTTTTTTGGCCCATGATGTAACATTAAAAAGAAAGCTTTCTTAATATGAACTAATTTTTAATATATTTTACATGTCATTCTGTATTAAAAGCCTGGCTATATGAAGAAGGAGAATGGGACAATCTTCAATGGCATCATTCAAAGCTATATCATTTTTATTTATCGAAATTTTTACCAGATGCGGTCAACTACAATTCCTAATTTTAGTGGTTTCTAACATTAGATCTTAAACTGCATAGTGGGTAAAAAATAACACTACTTATATTATTTTCATTTAAGGGTACTTGATATAAAAATTCCATCATTTATTATTTTTGATCACCGATTTCCTCATATCTTTTTGAGTGTTCGATTATTTTTAAGCTTTTTCAATACATTCTTTGCTCTAATACATTACTCGATAAAATTTTCAACTACATTTACGTATAATTCATTTTAACTAATCCACTGATACTCTTCCTCTTGTATATAAAAATCTCTCAAAAATTTGCAAATATTCATTTTATTCTTTAAGTCGTTAGGGAGTCTTTTTTGATCCAAGGTAAACAACCCGAGACAATTTCGAAACTAACTAAATTGACGCAATTATTCTCAGACAATGGTGCATTCAACTTAAAAGTTTAGTGTTAGGTCAGTATCGAATACAGTAGATTTAAAGTATAGTGATAAAAACATAAATTAAATTATTTTAAGTGAAAAGTTAATTTAAAATTATTTTAGGTGGAAAGTTTCGGTTTAGGTATAGACTATTGCATGTTAACCATTACATCTTTATCTACTCTAGATTTTAACCTTCATTGCCCGCCTATATTTCAGAATCTTAATTAACAGTATGAGGGAAGTAGTTCCATCCAGGCTTATTGATTTGCCCTTTGCCCCACTGCCCAAAGGAGCTGGTTTTTAAATTCCGAAAAGGCCATGAATTTGGATAATCAAAGGAATTGTATCAACATCTATGCATTTTTATTATTTTGGGGAACCTTTTCAATATAAATTCTAGAAGCTCCAAAAACATGATTTTATTTTAGCCCCTTGAGAGAAGTTAGATAAAGTACTAATTGTTTCTATGCTTCGATTTGTAACTAATTTTATTGGGATACTAAACCTAAAGATGCTTTTTTCAGGAGCAACCAGTGGTTATAAAGTTATTCTTGCAGAGGTCAACTATCGAACCATACACCCCTAAATTTTGAAAACACAACTTCCTCCTAAAATATTCCATTACAGCAACGATTTAGAGAGGCGAAGATATTGATCTTTCCACCCTACCTTCAACTTAAATGGCACCCTACGACTGTTCATTTACTATTCCATTCCATTTTATCTGTATTACCTTTTACTACTTGTTCTTTAGTTTACTTTTCATTCTTGTGGGGATTAGAATCTACTCTTTCAGAATTCAAGCACAAAAAGAAAAGATGAGATCGCTTTTTACAAAACTTTACGAATCGCGATCTAATCAGGTTAGATCTACTCATTTCGTCTTCTGTATGGAATTTTAGAAGAGTACACTTTCTCAATTGAAACTAATTCTTTGGTTTCTCCTCAATTTAGCCCTTATTACTAGGCATACAGGTACTACACCTGTTTGAAATAACCTTATCCTCTTTTTGGTTTGCAGACTTACCCACTCTTCAGATTCCCCAGCTATAGTGCTGTCACAACACAACATATTGATACTCTTGAGGTTTACATCTTTCATTAGTAAAAATTGAGAGTTTTTGATTCAAGGGAACATTTAGAACTTTACGACTTATAATTTTTGTTTTTTTTATAATGATCATCTGATAGTCAAATGGGCACTGTACAGAATCCTAACCTACAGGATTAACACTTATATTACTTTTTGGTCAAGCGCCAAAGAGTCCTTGTTGCTTCTGCACTGCCTTTTTAAACTCCTCAAAAGGCTGGTCGCTAAATCTTATACCCACAATTCTTAAATAATCTTGGTAACTTCTATTTGGATAAGGGAGTTAAAGTAATATACCTATAATGGGTGTATATCTTTCGATATTATATTTCATTATTTTTAAGTAAATTTATATGCATTCATATATTGCCTGAAATTCAATGTAAAGATTTATAAACATTATTAGCTTTGTGAGTACCTTAAAAAATTTTTTAATACAAATGAAATTTACATCGTTGCCCAGGGGTGAAGCATAACATTCCTCGAGTTGTTCCCAAGCCTCATCATTCTCTGAGGTCTCAGACTCCTTTATTCAATTAATTTGAAATTAAAGATTACCTTTTAAGGATTGTTTAAAATACACGCAAATTTTTGAATATCGCTAAAATTAGGGCTTATCATAAATATTTCTAAAAGAAATTTCAACATTTCTTACAAAAAACAATAAAATTTCGTGAAGGATTTCCATCAAAGGGAGTAATTTTCAGTTCTGGAACTTGAATACTGCATTCTGCATTAAAGGGATTTGAACTGAGCTATTATTTGGACACCTGGACCACTGCTGAATTACCTCTCTACATACTATAATCATACTCGGAGTTCACAATATGAATAGAATTAGGATACCCAGTAATATGAACTATTGTCTATCTAGCGAGATGACTCTAAATCATATTTCCATCATATCATAGTCTCAGGACATATTCATAGCAAAAACTATACATAAATATTCATTTAAAGTTTCCAATTCATCTCTAACTATTTATAATGTAAAGATATTTCATTTATTTTAGCAGCCAATGATACTCTCTTTAATTTTAGGAATTAATTATTAATAGAATTTTAGTGTAGAGCCCCTTTATAATGCTCGACGTTTAACCAAAGATTGACAACTACCAAAAGTTGACTTGAGGGTTCAGTAGAAATTTTCTTTACTGAATCCCAGTCAATGTCTGTGACACTCATTTTAAATTATAAACAATTTTAATCTTAAATTTAAATGCAAAATTTACAGAAAAACATTGTACTTTGTACAAACCTTATCAATACCATTACAAAAGGGTTCAGTCCCTCATCCAGATCCTAGGTAGCAATTACGTATAGTGATTTCCTCCTAGAAGGTAAGGTGAGAAATTTAATATATAAAAAAAACTTAATCACTACCAATCTTCATATGTCAAGCTGTGCCGAAGAGAGCCCAAAGTGTTGGTAAGTAGGCTATGCTGTTCTTAAGGCCTATTAGCTAGCCTACAATTAAGACACCAAGTAGGCCTTTACTTAGCTTAAAAAGAAACATCTTAAGTTCGGACCACTAGGCCTACCTTTACGAATTGAACAGACTCAAAAAAGATTTCAAAAAATAAATGATTGAACCTTGAATTATTACCTAATAATTTTCACGTTAAGTAAGTAAAAAATTTATTAATTATTACAAAAGTTTATTCACGCTTGCTTCAGGCAATTGGTTACCAACCCTTTTGGAAAAGTTGGGCACAAATTTACGATCTAGTTTTGAGACTTGTGGATCAGCAGTTCGGGTCTACCAAAGTCTGAACATATAGGAATCATAGTCATATGCTACACTGTGGTCAAAAGGTCGAAACACTATCCTATTTGCAGTCTAGTAAGTTGTAAAAGTTAAAAATGTTAAATTGAAACTTAATTTTGATATTGATTTCTCAAAACAACCATGAAACGTAAATTGGATGAATAATTTCGACATAAATTACACCTTTATTTCGAGAGATGCTCGAGAATTTTCAAACGTGTTATCTTCAGAATATGGCACTTTCAAAACAGAACCAACAAATACCTTGGGACCAACAATATTCCTTCCCTTACGGGCGCCACCCATTTTTTAACAAAAATTTTTAATATTTCATTTTATTTCATAAAACTAGTGTGCCAATGAGATGCTATGCAAGTTAAGGTAAAAAATAAATGCTCTTAAACAAAAAAAAACAGACTTACCTTTTTCAAAAAGTGTGATTTTAAGTTTTATATGAACAATTTAATTTTTTAAACATTGGTCTTAAGTCTTAAGTTTTTTTTTTTTGCTTGCCTGAATCTGTAGGTAAACCAAATTGGAAGGTTAGGCCGGCCCCCTAACTATGGCAGACCGATTCCGTTCACAGTACAATTTACTACCTTTGAACAAAGAAAAAGTAATTTTTAAGTTTTCCAACCAAATGGCGGCGCTAATCATTAAAAAAGGACGGACAACTTTTTTCTTTCATGACTTCCAGCACAGACTTGCCATTTCTGGCATGGTTTATCCTTTCACCGACTAACTTTTTTAATTTTTTGTCATGATTAAGGACTTTGGTAAACTAAACAAGACTCCCTTTTTAATCAAAGCATCATTTCTTTTAGAAAAGTTAGGATATAGAGTTTTACATTTAATTTCAAATCCTTGCTCAAATTTTAATTGTGTTAATTCAAATACGTGCGAATTCTGGAGATTTTTGTTTTGGATACAATTTTAAGAAATTTTTAAATAATTAAGGAACATTATGAAAAATTTCCAACACTATAAGTGCTGTTAGTTGAGAAATTTGATAGCTATTACATTTGTATTTGTACGGTATATATAAAGCTATAGGATTAATGTTAGAAAGCCGAATACGTAACGTGGACCGAAAACTTGCCCCACTATTTATTGGGGCGGGGGGCAAATCGCGTTTCACTTCAATTTTCACACTCCCTAAGAATCCTCATTAAAAGTGTATTTAATTTGATAAACTATCGCACTGTACCCATTTGGGATAGTCCCCAGAAAATGACTTTACAATTTATTTTTGAAGAAATGGGCGTTCGAATAACGTATAAAATCGTTGACTTTGCATTTGTTTTGCGTCAAACCTGCAAAGACTTGTAAAAAAGGCATCGTCCTTCTCGCTGAACGTAATCGGGAATTTGTTTCTTACATCTCTTGTAAGGTTGCCTATTCTTTTTATTCTAATTATGCTGAACTATATAGGCAGACACTTCCTTAACAGGGGGTTGAACCGAGCGTTTTTTTTACCGATTTTGTTGTTTGACAAAACGAACCGCAAAACACACTGTTACCAAGGAATGAATGCAAAACAATATACGTTGTTCGTAAAGAACCCAATGCAAAACGAAACGGGACTTAAAGGGACTGGCAACAATCATCATCAGAGTATCCCTTTGTATTCCTGCTGTTATTTTGCGTTAAAGGTCAGGTCGAACCATCCGACCGGGCTTGGTGGAAAAAAACATTGTACCAACATTCTTTTCACAGTACCATACAGAAGAAACCTATTCACAACCCTATCCTGCTGATAAAAAGTTATGAACAAAATTATTTTTCAAGACATTATTGCAGTTCTACTTAGGCCACATCTCACTATAAATGATTCAATCTTAGACCAAAGGTTTCCATAATGTGGAACCCGGACATTTCCCCACTGCAAATTTTTTAAACTGGACCGAAATGTGCCCCCATTTTTAACACATCACATAAAAAAACATATGTTATCTGTTGCCCTGAATGACTCCAACAAAATGCATTAGTTTATGAACATTTGTAAATACCTATATCTCTCCGCTAACCAATAAATGTTAAGTAACACATTATTTTGGAAACTGATATGATTTCTTAGCAATAGCTAAAATTTACCCGTATTTTATAGTGCCATGAAAAAAAAAAAAAAAAAAAAATCCAAAGCAAAATTAATGGAATTAAATTGAAAAAAAGGTTCATTAAAAAAAATTAATACCATAAGACTAAAATGCGACATTTTTACATCTTTAAAAGAATAGTTTTACATGTAAAGGCTATTTTGAGCCACTGAACCGAATTGCCCCCACGTGGACCGAATTAACCCATTTTACGGTTTATTTTCAGTATATATAAGCATTCACGGGTTATACTTATCGTAATAATATTATATCTACTATATACTAATGCAAACTGATAACGGCTAAAAGCCTTAACTACTTAGATACTAATAGTATCTATATGTACTATTATATATGTATTACTACTATATATATTATAATATATCTAGTACTTGGTCATTATATATAAACCGTCAAACACCCCCGCTTCACGCGGCAGCAGCACCTGAATCTTAAGGAGGGCGGGGTTACTCGTATAAACCATCGAGGAGGATGAGCAAAGCCAAAAGATAGAAATTTGCTCACATTTCCCCAAGGCAACCCAGTTTTTCGGACCTGGGACCCCTCACTTTTTTGTTGTGACTGCTCTACCACTGACACTGCTACCCGGTGCCTTTAAAGTAAAATAACAATATAGTATAAACTAAACATATAAAGGCTATTTAACAATACCTACAAAACATAACCTATTTCAGTACTTCGAGTCGATCTATATATATATATTATATATATAGTACTATATATATATATTATATATATTAATCAATTTATTTATAATACCTAATCATAATATTATATACCGATTTCAATATCTATTTAATCACATTCATGATTTATTTATTAATGCTCGTAATCATAACTTCGTTTTATACGTATTATATATAACTTATAGACGTGAGACTACCTCTACTATCTTCAGTTATATACTAATCTAGTTATCCTAGTTATATTCACCTCTTTATTTATAAATTATATACTAGACGATACATATATATTATATACTTTAGTTTATATTTACTATATATATATCAGGGATGGTGAGTCGGAGTCGGATGCGTTTCCAAGGGGTAAGGAGTCGGAGTCAATTTCCCAAAAAGTCTCGGGGAGTTAGATTTAAAAAAAAACACAAGGAAACCTTATCCTTTCTCGACTCCCAAAACAATTTTGTGTAAACTTTTTCACACAAAAATTTGTGAAAAACTTAATTGAATTTTTATTCCAATATAACCTGAAATTTTTTCTATTTTGCCTTTTAGTGTATCCAATTAGATAATATTTTCTCACACTTATTTTTCCTTTGATATTTCAATAAATCTTCCTGTTGAATTATATATGCATATTTTTGCTATTTATTTTTTCATCCTGATTCACGAACACGCTAATATTTTTCTTGAGAAACCAGTAGTTCCATCTCCTACCGCCCAAATAAACTTTTGGCTTAAATGATGCAGAGATACTGACCTTTATATAGGAAACGTCAAGAATATATATATATAATACTATATATACTAGTATATTATATACTACATATATATATATATATACTATATATATATCTATATTATATAATATAACTATTATATATTATATATATATATATATCATATATAAATTCATGCGGCGACTCGTGTTTATAAGAGCGAAAGCAAGAGAACAGCTACTGAGTAAATTGGATAACCATAAATTCTAAATTATAACAATTAAAACTATCTTTCCAAAGTTAAGATTTGTAACTTGACGCAAAATTTTCAACAATTGTCTTGTAATAAGACAGAACATACAATGATTTAGTCTAATAATAAAAATTCAATAAACATACTTGGATCAGCTCACTATGTAGTTTTTTTTTAATTCTATTTATAAAGAACTGCATTTACTAGAAATTTTTCGCCCAGTCTTGCAGCCTATAGTGAATGTAAAAATCATACGTCTGGCAGCACTACAGAAAGAGGTTGTAAATATACTAGTTTGGGGCGATTAGCGTTAATCGCCCTCGTGTAAAGTTGTGACTGTACTCATTATATATAAGTATAAGATTATAGTAATAACTAATACTATAGTATAATATATATATATGATTATACTATACTATAATATATATTAGTTATTATATATATAATATATATATATATATATATTATATATATATATATATATATAATATACCAGTATATATATTATATATATATATACGATATATATATATATCATATATATAGTATTATATATATATATATATGATATATATATAATATATATATATATATATATATATAATATATATATATTTATATATATATATTATTCCGAGGGTATTTTGGAGATTTCTGTTAGATCTCTCACTAATTCAACCTTTTTTCACAATCTCCTCATGGATGCGCTTTATAATTAGCATGAAATTATTGGGGAAACAATTTCCAAAAAAAAAAATCAACTGTAAAAACAAGATGGAATTTTAACAATCGAAACTATAAACATGGTTTTTGAACATAGAGAGCCATGGTTAGAGTAAAAATTTTGAAAATTATTTTGGAAATGAAAGCAAACAACGAGGTACACAGAGATCAAGCAGAGAATTTCAAGAATATTGACCTGATCCTACTTTTGTATTTTGGCTCACTCTTTATCGCCATATAATGCCACACGTAGATAGTTTCTTTAATATCAAATTCAATCAAGAAATGCAGACATAATTCTTTTAAAACAAGCTGTGAGAGTGAACTACAATTAGAATTAGGAAGATTAAAATAAAAGTATATGACTCATCATAATTGGAAAGTAATTTGAGGGAACTGCGCGTACTTGATGTGTGTTGAGGTGGAGACGTTAAATGTTTTTCAAACTTACTATGAATTTAAAAAAAGCTGCTACTAGAGCATATGAGTGCTTGGCCTTTACACATATTATCATATGTCGACGCTGTTTGCGAATCCGGAACGACCAGCTCTCGCGACTGCTGACGCCTGACTCGACAACAGTTAACAATAAGATAGCGCAGGCGTACCTGCTGAGGCTGTCCTACGCCTACCCCGTATCACTCCTCTGGTGTGGATATGCTCCGAGAGCTGTTACTCCTCTGCCATACCCGCTACACGCATCATCTGCGGTTCGATCTAATATGTATCGAATTTATGCTCGTTGGCCCACAGTGACTATGCTCCTTTTGAAACCGGCCCTTGACAGATTAACCTGTTCCCGCCCTCTACCGTTTTCCCGAATCCGATCTCTAAGGGAGTGAAGCACCTCAGTGGATTTTTCCTACCGCCCGACTTCTAAAACGGACGTGGGTTTTGCCCGTTCCCGACTGTCCCTTACGGGAATGAAGCACTACGCGGATTTTCTCCGCCCCGACTCCGGTGAACCCGGCGTGGGTCCTTCTCCAGCCCGACTTCGCTCGACCGCCTGTTTCCCTGGGCAAGGGCAACCTCTCGGGGATGTCCCCGTGGATCTAAGCGCCCGGACCGGTGTCACTGACTCAGTAAACCCACTCGGCCGGCTGCGCCTGTCTTCCTGGCAAGGGCAACTCTTAATAATGGTTTTCACGGCGGTGGGCGCCGGGATAGTTTAACCAACACAGTAAGTCGCTAAAATAAAAGTCTCTGTACCACGATCACGTTCTTTTATAACCAGACCTCGACACTACTGGGGAAAATAAGAAATAAACACAATTTAAGACTATAATTCCAATTCAATACCAACTGTTAACTTCACAATAAGAACCGCTAATTTGCGGGGAATCATGCGCTAAAAGAGCAATAAACAAATATTACAAACAAGGAAGATGGGAGTACCAGCGATACACCTGCAATGCCCACCCAAGGCGTCCCCAATTTCCCTGGTGCACGACCCACTGCGATATTGCCAGTTTCTCTCTTTTTAAATGGCAGAGTTCGAAATAACTTTCACTCGTTGCCAATTGTGGGATGAATGTCAATGTTTTCCGATTCCGCTGGCAATTTCTGCTGAAGTTAGGCGCTAATGCACACACTCATTCTTCCAATATTTGGAAACAGTTCTTCGGTGGTTTGCGAGATCCCTTAATAGTTTTCAAAGAAGCCCCTTAATAGTTGTTCCAAGAAGCCTCGTAATAGTTCAGAAATCCCAGAATAAGCTTTGAAAAATCCTGGATAAATTTTCAATGAAGAATCCCGGATATATTCCACCTACAACAGACAAGTACACTTATTAACCCCATTGTCTAACCTAACTCCTAAGTACAGCGCGTCCACTAGTTTCACACTTACCCAGAGGAGTGGAAACTTGACCTCTCACAGTTCTTCTTTCTCCTTGCTTTGCTCCCTCAACGCTTCCCTGTTAATAATTTAATCATGGGCTCACCGCCTCACTTTCAGGGTTCACTCAATAATTATCTACTTTAAATTTAAGGGAGGAAAAGAACTTTTAAAATAGTGAATAAAGCCCTAACACTAAAATGATGAAAAAGTAATAAAGATGACAATAATAATAATAATAATAATAATAATAATAATAATAATAATAATAATAATAATAACCCTTAAATTCCCTCAAATCTCCTACATTGCTCCCCCACAAGATAGTCCCTACTATCTTTACTAACACTATACACTTATTAACCTATTCCTTAAACCGTACAATTTCTCACTCAATTCATCATTTCTTCGGGAACCGGCAACACCGCAGTAAACATAAATAACTGTACAATACATAATAAAAACAAGAAAACAATCAAGGGGTACAAAATTACCTGTTTTTTTTTTTTTTTTAGCACCACATATATTGGTAGCTTTCAATTATTATTATTATTTTTTTTTTTCCCAAAACAATTTACATAATTTTACAATAGATTGAAATCATAACAATCATTTCTTCAATAATGGCATCTAAACACGCGGCGATTCCAAACTTCATGGTCTCTTCCAAACAGTACTCCATCGTTGTAAGACAGCAGGCGGTTCCGCTAATGGATGGTGGTACAAATGACGGCCAAAGAAGGTCACCAAAAACTCTCGCTGCTAACTCAATCATTAGATGTACTTTGTTAATTCCGCAGCGAGGAGGGCCCTTGAAAAAACTCAATCCGCCCCTCCGCCGGGAGTTGCACCACCTCCTGGTGGGTCTCCAGAAAAACAGGATGGGCCTGTTGTTCCTTCCATTCCGGCTGCAGTCTTCGCTTCACCAATGACGGAGGACATCCCTGAAAAGACACTACAAGGTTTTTTTTTTTACAGTTTTTACCACTGCCTCACGGGCAAAGCCCTATTCAAGGAGGGTTGTTAAAATAAACAAAATCAACTAACGTAAATTACGCAGATAAACAGACGTAAGTTTTAAAGTGAGGGAGATTAAATTGAGTAGGGAAACACAGAAGATGGAAGAGAATTCCACAGGAAAGAGGGTGGCGGGAAAGAATGAGGCACCACAATCAACTAGTCTGGAGATGATATCAACACAAAACTCATGTGCCTACACAGCACCCTTGAGCTACGAGGGCGTCTTAAAGGTGGTGGCACGCGAGTGAAAAGTCTCGAGCACTTGCCGCTATGATACCTATAGAAAAGAGATAAAGCACCAACACAACAGTTTATAGAGGGTCAAGTGAACTTGAAAGAACAGGACAGTTTATAAGTCTTTGCCTTTGACTCGACCCTATCCAAAAGCCGGGTGAAACCAGAGCCCCCCCAGATATGAGAGCAGTACTCCATACAAGGGCGGATGAGGCCCTTGTATAGCTGGAGTAACTGTGAAGAGGAAAAAGTCCGCAGTCTAAACAGAACTCCCAGTTTCTTTGAGGCCTTTTTAGCACCAGTGTGATGTGAGGTTTCCAAGACATTTTTTTGTTTATGTTATACAAGAATGTTTATATTGTCACCAGGAGAGACTAGAGAACCGTCAAAGAGATAGGAAAGTTAGAAGGTGTCTTAGAGAGGGAGATTGTAGAAGTTGAGTTTTTTAAAGAATTGAATTTCACAAGGTTCAGACGACTCCCACCCGGAAATTCTAATCCTTTCAGATCAGCGAGAATAGAATCGGAAAGATTAAGACGAGAGGCAATTCTAGAAGTAAGAGAAGGAGCAGAATTGAAATGAGTTGAAGAATGAAGGGTCGAGTCATCGGCATATGAGTGAATAGAGTTAGATGTGCAGGTGAGAAGATCATTAATAAAAAGTAGGAATAAAGTAGGAGATAAGACAGAACCCTGAGGAACACCACTATTGACAGAAAAGGAAGAAGAAGTCGCCCCATCAACAACAGCCGATATTGAGCGATTTGAAAGAAAACTAGACATAAGTAAGCAAAGAGAAGGAGGGAGAACACCCAAAGGAGGGGAGCTAGAGAGCAGTCACGCAACCCGGTCAATGCTTTGGATATGTCAAGCGCCACCACGCAAGCCCCCAGAAGTTCCTAAGGGCGGACCATAAATCAGTAAGATAGGAAAGTATATCGCCAGTAGACCTCGAGCGCCGAAAGCCATACTGGCGATCGGAAAGAAGTGAATGAGATGCTTATTAAAAGCATGAAAACATGAAACCTTAGTAACTTGGCCAATCAAAAAAGCGATAACAAGGAAAAAAAACGGGAACCATTGACTTAAGGTCAGCGACAAATAACACGTGGACAAACAAAACCATATAGCAACACTCATGGGAGAACACGCAAAAACAAAAAATATATACCCATCGGGGACACAAAGCAATAAAACAAAACAGCACTTCAAGAAAAAAAAAAACAATATAAAGCATCAGCAAACTATATCAGAAACCATATCATTGACTTAAGGTCAGCGACGCCCAACACTCGGAGAAGCAAAACTATGCAGCAACCCTCACAGGAAAAGAAGCAGGGAAAAAAAAAATAACCATCAGAAACGCAAGGCACATAAAAAAACAAAAAACAACACTTCATGAAAGACAACACTATATAAAGCATCAGTAAGATATAAGAAGATGACCAAGCAAGAAAACTCATCAGCCCAATGAAAAAAGAATATACAAATGCATAAATAACCATTGCCATAAAAAAATGTCATAACCATAATCAATTGAGAAATAAATAAGACCAATGATTAGGAAACAAGACAATGACTCACACCATGACTCACCACCCGGCAACCACCGCCCGAAAGTTCCATAATTCAGTTCGACTCCAGACTCTAACGACTCCGATTTCACGACTCCAATAGTTAACTCCAATAATCCCGATTCTCTCGATTCCGATACCGTAACCTCGATTCCCCCAACTCCAATTTTTGACTCCGACGCTTCTGCCTCTCCCGACTCTGATGTCACGATCCCGTCACTCTCGACTTCGATTTCCACCTCCGATTTCCCTGATTCTTTTGATTCCAACATCACGGTTCCGTTGTTCGCGACTCCAATCTGTGGCTCCAGAACTCCCGACTCCCACTCCTCCAACTCCGTACCCCATGCCATGAATTTGGTCATCACGACTTCAATCCCTAGTTCCGACGCTTCCGGCTCTTCCGATTCTGCCCTTCCCCATTCCGACTCAAAACGCTGCATGATTCCCGGAACTACCGACTCTGGCAGCACCCAAGATGGATCCCAATCATCATCATCATCCATACCCTTATGCCACAATACACCCTGAACTGCCATCACCTCCTCAACATGACCAACATTCAAACATGAATGACCCTCCCTAGACTCACCACTGACATCATCATCCCGTTAGTTATTACTGGGTCTGATCTGATATGGTATCAGGACGCCTGTTGGCTGCGACAACACCACTGGTCAACACACCGCTGCAACCCTCGTTCTCCAAAGTCAAGAAACAATTAGTAGAAGGAAAAACACGAAGTGCAAGGTTATCAGAAAAGGGGGAGAAAGCAGGAGAGGGGAATGGCCCTAACGTTACCCCTGATTATAATAAGATGAAGGCAGTAAGAGGAAAATGGAGAAAAGGCTGAACTAAAAGTATGGACAGAAATTAGGTCACAAATGGGCAAGTAAAAGAGTTCTTGCGACGATATCTTTAATCAGAAATGGAATTACACAATAATGGGCTACGCCCTTGGGAAATTAAACGATGTCTAAAAAAAGGGGAAAGGAGTGCCAGCCCCTACAAACGGTGTCCCTCCCAGGCTATTCCCACCCTCTGCATGAGACAATAGTTAGGCTTTCCCGGTTCGTTTTGAAGCAACAAGCAATTATCCACTCTGGGAAGAGCAATCACCGCAGGGATCAAGAAATAATGCACAGTAGATTTGCAGGGGATTAATGGAAACGAGAAGCAGCCAGTAATCAAAGAAAAAAGCCAAAGAAAGTAGGTTACTCGTTGCCACCTATAATAGAAAGGAAAGGCTTCATTAATTATTAACCACTATAAGGATCTACCTGCAGGGGAACAACATTCATTAGCATTACATTAAGATTCACAATATCACTTCTCAATTCAAGCTCTGCTCCCTACTCGACCCTTAACTATAGAAGTGGCACCGTGACTTCCACTGCACCTGCCAATCATCCGTCTTTCACTTTTATTTTTTTTACCTGGGGTCTTAATCATTCAACTCTTTTTTTTTAAGACCCTCTGAAACTGGCAAGAAAAGGGAGCATTAAATCAAGGATAAATAACATTAATAAAAATGATAACAAAAATGAAATAACAATGAATATAAAGGCATAATAAAAATAATAACCATAATAATAAAAAACACCTTGAGGCCTTAATTCCCCACAATATCTTGGTCTAAGGAGAGTTTTTTTTTAGTGATCATCTAGTATCAGCTCCACTTTTCGAGTGTGAGCACTTTAAATTTTATAGAACCTCATTTCTCACAGTTGCATTTAAAAGACTGTAACTGTTTATCCATTTTTTAACATCTTGAGACACAAATCTGAACTTGAAGTTATATATTCCTAGAGAAAATTTTTAACTTCGGAAAGGAGCTCTTGATTCTTTTAATAAGGATAGGGCTCAAATTTTGGCTTCTGCTGAGCCCCATTGCCTCCCTAAAATGGATGAGGACATTCAGAATTTGCCGATTTTGACTGTATTTTTGCCTTCCTCCAAGTTTTTGTTTTTCTACTGTAGTTTGTCTTCTTTCCTCATTTTTAAAACTATGGACATTTTCGTATCAACTTCCAGATTTTTTTCGAAATGACTTCATACATATATAGGTCCATTACCTACAATAAATATTTTCTGATTTTTGAGTTTTGTGCTCATGTGATTATTTGAAAAGCGAAAAATTGAAATATATTTTTTCTACTCATCCTAGATCAACATCAAATTTCAGGGCTTGTAGTACAATCGAGCAAGATGCATCTTTTACGTAGATAATTTTTTGATACTCAAAAGAAAATTAAAAAAATTCGAAAAGTTTTTTTTTTTTTGAAAAATTTGTTCCAAGAACAAACCAAACCTATTGCATATACAAAGAAATTATCTAAGTAAAAATGTGCATCTTCCGACTACATATGCCCTGAAAATTTGATTTTGATCGGATGAGAAAAAAATATATAAATTTTTCACTTTTCAAATAAAAAATGGGTTTGGAAATTGGACAACGCTGAGCACAAAACTCAAAAAATCGAAAAAGTTCTATATAAATTGTGGTAATGGACCCATCTATGCATATTTCAAGCTTGAAGTCATTTCAAAAAGTTGATACGAAAATGTCAAAAACATGGATTTTGAAAATTGAAAATTCTGAAAGAATGACTACAGTCACAGAAAAACACCCGAAAACAACGTTTTAAGAGGGCAAAAAAACTACAGTTTGGTGTTTATAGGGTCAAAATTGGCTGAAAATTCCGAATTTTATGTCCATTTTTACAGGGGGGGGGGGTGAAATTGGGGCTCAGCCCGAGCCAAAAATTGGATCTAGCCCTTAATAAGTACATTATGGAAAATGGAGTGGATCAGTTTTTTGAAGAAATATTAAAGTTGCTTAAAATTTTAATATCTAATGGCATCTGTTGATGCTGAAAGATGCTTTTGTAGATTAAAAAGAATTAAAATCGTTATTTGGAATACAATGGGGCAAGATAGACAAGATATACTAAATGCCCTTGTTGCCCTTGCAACTGAAAGATATATTGTCCACGATTCGTTTTTGGACAATCTGGTGATTGAGTTATTTGCAAGTCAAAAAACGAGAAGAATGGACTTCAGCTACAAATTATAAAAATTTACAATTTAATTATAAATAATTCATTATTTTTAAATTTTATTTTAAATCATTCGCAACAGGTGACTTTTTTTTTTTTTACCATATGAAGTAGAATAATGCCAGAGGTGGGGAAACCTGTCGTATATTATGCGATATATATATATATATACGGTATATATGTATATATATATATATATATATATATATATATATATATATATATATATATATATATATATATATATATATATATATATATATATATATATATATATATATATATATATATATATATATATATATATATATATACCGTAAAATGGGGTAATTCAGTCCAGTGGCTTAAAATAGCCTTTAAAATGTAAAATATATCTTCAAAGATGTAAAATAATGTGGTTTTATATTATCCCCCATTATCCCCAATTTTTTTTTTAGGGAAGTAATAGAAACTCAAGCTGTTAATGGTCAATTGGGGGTACCCCAACCTTTCCAATTTTCCCCTGGTTTGGTTTCAAAACTCATTAGTTTGGTCTGTAGACCCTTATTTGTCAGAGTTGAAATCGAGATTTTTCCCCTCCATTTCTATAGCATGTTACTTTGTCAGGCACTACTTTTGCAGGTATATCAGAGCTAGATGATAATAATATATTTATTAGTATAAGAAATAAGCAAACAAACCCAGGTTTAACTTTTCAAATATCATGTTTCTTTCAAGTTAACCTTTTTTACCCCAAATTTGAACCACTCCATTCTCACCCCTTCC
>JABUQX010104523.1:0-13520 GCA_015478945.1 Trachelipus rathkii | reverse complement strand
CTCTATGGCAGGTGTTATGATATATGGTGGTTGGTGGGTAGGTTCTGAATGGAATCAAAAGTTATGGTTATGACGATAGTGAAGGCGTGTGTAAGAATAAATGGTGTCAATGGTGATTGTTTTTAGGATAATAGCGGAGTAAGTACCGGGTTGTGTTAATGTCTCCTGTGGTTATTCATTTGTATATGGATGGGGTTATGAAAGAATTTGAGTGGGGATGGAAGGAAATGGTGGTTAGAATGGTGAGGAATGGAAGAGAGTAGGGTGCCTTACCTATTAATGCGGATGATTTGGTTCTGTGTGGCGATCTTCGAAGAGAGTTTGAGAGGATTGATAGAGAGATTTGGCAGGGTGGTGTGAAAGGAGGGGCTTGAAAGTAACGTGGATAAGAGTAAGGTTTATGGTTGTGAGTGAAGGACACTCTCAGTGTGAAGTTATGTTAGAAGATGAGCAGAGCAGCTAGAACAAGTGTCTAGTTTAAATATTTAGAGGTTATATGTTGGATGAGAAGGGAACGACGATGCAGAGTGTGTTAGGAAAAGTTGTAGAATGGCAGGAAGGTGGCTGGTGCAATTAAATCGTTGGTGAATGCAAGGGACTAAGCTGAGTGTGCTAGGGTCTTTACATGAGGCGTCATGTTGTTAACCGTTGTGTTATTGTATGGTAGTGAGACCGTATATGGTCTGGAATAAGAAGTAATACGATCTAAAGTTCAATGTGTTCAAGATGGACAATCTTAGGGGCTGTTAGGGTGTGAGAAAGAATTGATAAAGAGAGGAATGAACGTATTAGAGAGTGGTGTGGTGTGAAGAAAGGGTAAATGAGAGAAATAAAATGAAAGTATGTTTGAGATGGTTTGGTCCATGTGGAAAGGATGAAGATCAGTAATAATTAAATAAAATAACAAAATTTAATATAGCAATTCGGGAGACCGAAGAGAAAGTGGATTGAGTCGGTGAACGAATGTCTGAAGGAGAAGATAATGTGAGGTTTGGCAGAGCGCGAATAAAGGTGCATGAGGAGGGAATGCTGGCGTTTTTGTATGGGGCATGGTTGTGGCTCACCCCTGCCCAGGGGATGAACCCTTACATGGACGAAATTGATTTACCATAGTGAGGGTCGTCGCGGTCCAGATGCTCTAGGTGGATTTCTGTCCTGTTGACGAGCTCTCTACTAATTAATGGTAAGAGAGGGGGCGGTAAGGCTGGGCTTCTTTTCGGCTTGTGTCATGTCTTCCTACTGCTTTTCTTTTCCGATGCTTGTTTACAGCACCATTACCCCTGCTTTTCTTTTCCAAGAGGAAAGGTACTCATTGAAATGGTTTATATGTTTACACGCATTTTCGAATGCACCCAAATATACGTATATTTGAATGATTATTATTTATTTTATATAATGTATTTATATATTTTGCAATCCATTCTTAGCATGGAAGGTAATATAGCACTCTCAATTATAACTATTTGTAAAAGTTAAAAATTTGTATTTGTGTTCGTACTTATGCCAAGATTTGCGTAAGCAAAATTTTGACATAAGTACGAAAGAAAATTGTATAAAAGGCTTCCCCTGCCTTATTGAATGTTCTCTTCTCATTCTCACTCAGACTCGCTTCTCACTTGCTTGCTCCTAAGAAAACCAAAAATTCGAATTACAAGAAAACGCAACTTTCAGGCAAGTGAGGTAAAACTCCAGGATAAGGTCAAGACTGCAGAATCTCGATTGACAAGAAAAATTCAATAAGACGTTTTGAGCAAGTGATGTAGAACACAGGCAAAGTCTAAGACTATTCCCTGAAGTTCTCTCAGAAAAAAAGAGAATCTCAACAAAAGGGTAACTTTTGTTATTTATATTTTGTTGAATAAATCATCGTTTGTTTTAGGATTTTTAAATCCTCATCTAACTTATATAGAGGCCTTCAATCGGGACCATCGACTTTTAAAAGAAAAGGGCCCCTATATATATATATATATATATATATTATGAAATATATATATATTATATTATACATTATTACTCAGCCTATCATGTTGTAAATAAAAAAATTACTCATCAATGCAACTCCTTCTCCTGGCACCTCTACACTTCAGCAACACAAACCCACATTCCAACCGCGCACACCATTCGTCCTCTCCCACTGTTAATTTCATCCGTTTCATTCACAAGCAATCAATCAAATTTAACTCTTTCTAATAAATCCAATCACCTCATTCTCTTTTCCTCCTTATTTACTACTCCTCTAGACATTTCCTGTCCAGATGATTCATACAATTCTGCAGAAGATACAAGGTCGTTTACTGCGATCACCAACCAGGTCGAGCCATTATTATTATTATTAACATACCGGTTCATGACACCAAAGAAGGCCAAACATTGAAATTTCCCTTGAACCTTCAAACATTTCTCCATCATTCCTGAACGATTGATTCAAAAAGCCTCCCTTCATGTGGAAAGTTGTTGAGAAAATCTTGACAAAGGGAATCATCAATTCGCTTAGTATATAGTATAATATATATATATATATATATATAATTATTTAAATATTAAAATTTAATAAATATATTATATATGTATATATAATATATATATAATATTATATATACTATTATAAGTATATATAAATATATATATATGATATGTATATAAGTATATATATATAATATATATATAGTATAATATAAATAATCCTACCTCCTATCCCAGATTGGGGGTGAGGTGCGCCGCCCATCCGCACCAAGAAATAGGAAGTAGAAGAAGAATATGACGCTAGTCAAAAAGAAAGCCCCCCCCCTTTTTTGTCCCTTTATACTCACCAAGTGAGAAATTTATTGCAGTCAGAAAAATCTACCACAGGCTTTCATTGGACTGCGACGGACCCTCCCTGTGGCATCTCATCAATAAGGGTTCATCGCCTTGAGCAAGGCCCCACACTATACCCCTTTAATAAGCCCCGCCATTCCACTCCTATTATGCACCTTTTCTTCTAACTTCTTGCCAAACTAACATGTCCTCTCTTCTGGCATGTCCCTTTACTGCCTCAAATCCACCTTTTCTTCGGTCTCGCCAGCTGGTCAATTTCCAGCACACTCACCACTATATATCTGATTTAAAAACGACTATCATCCACCCTTTCCATATGAGGAAACCATCTCAATATATTCTAGCTTATTTTCTATTACCTTTCTTAACACACAGAAACAAAACAAAACCACACCCCCAACCTAAACCATCCAAAAAACCAGAGGAAAGAACGTCCAAAATATCATTCAACCATCATCTTATACATCACATCATATTACAGCTAACATGCTCCTAAGATCGATACCAACCATCTGAAACAACTCTAGTTTAGATAATATAATCCTTTTCCAGACACAACGTATATTACTCATACACGGCATAAACACGCATACCAACACTAACAGCCATCACCCTTTATCATCCCACCAAGGATTTAATTGCCAAAGCCCACCTTCCTACCATTCACAAACTTTCCTACTACACTCTGCATCCTCCGTTCACTTTTCATCCAACATATATTAAATATTTAAACTCAGACACTTGTTCAGTTGCTCACCATCTAAACATAACTTAATATATATACTTATATATTATATATATATATAATTATTATAATATATATATATATATATAATATATATTATATATAATTCTATAATAACTATATAATATATATAATATATATTTATATATACTCCAGTATATGAAACCAGAATACTCCAAAGGCCAATTAACTCTGACCGATGGCCAATATGACACAACGTTTGATAGTCTGGAACGTCAAGGAACTTAGAAAAATAGATAAGGAAGGTGTTCCACGGGTTAAACAGGTAAATTGACATGATATGATTGAACATAGCGGTTAAGTCTGGGAGTCAAGAAAACTTCGAAAGAGTAAAGGATAAGAACTGTGTGGAAAGACACAGTCACAGGAGTTCTCCTCACAAAGAAAGGAGGAGGTACTCCTACTGAGAAGTTTCAAGAAGGTCCCAGTGTCCATTTTAATAGCAAAAATAATAAAGAGTAATGCAACAGTTTGATGGCTAGAAAGATATAGGAAAAAGTTAGTAAGAATAAGAGTTAACAAGTTGAAAAGCCTAGACTCCATCTTATCAAGGAGAATAGTGTGCCTGGAACCACCCCAGTTGTGGTGCGTACTCCTTACAGGGGCAAACAACGCTCCTATACAGAGCAAGCAACTAGGGACCTAGGGTGGTGAGGAAAAGTTTTGAAGGTGCCTCAAAAAAGCCTTCCTGTTAGAAGCTTGTTTAGAAAGTAATATGATCCTTATAATAAATATCAGGAGAAAAGGAAACACTAACAATATTAAGAGAGGAAGGTTTGAGAAGTGTGTTTCCAAAGAAGATATTATAGCTGTGTAGAAGATTATATCATTAGAACATTAGAAATAAAAAGACCGTAAGAAGCCACATGGGGCTATAGAGACTGTCCCAGACAAGCCAACAGATCCAATCACCAAACAACATGTTCATGCAAATCCACAAGGCACCCTAGGGCTTGTCAATAACTATATATAGAATACACAAAGTCTAAAACATGCTCGTGCAAAATCCACAAAGCAACCCTAGGGATTAACACTTATTCACAAAGTCTACAACTAAAATAAAATAACTAAAAACTATATCTAAAGCATATATATATATACATGCTACCACACTACAGCTTCAATAACTATAGTACATGCAATTAACCTTAATAACTATAGTAACTAAAAACCCTACAATTTGGCTTTGTCAAAATATACTATATGATACCCAAACCAGTCCTTTCTTAAATCGAGTTACACTCAACAATCTCCTGTGGCAAACCATTCCAAAATTTAACAACCCTATTACTGAATGAATGCTTTCTTATATCAAGATGGCATTCTTTCTTCTTAATTTTCTTATTATGCCCCCTGGTAACCTGTCCGTGCTCTACTATGAAGAATTTATTGGTTTCTGTATTATCAATAGATGTAAATATTTTGTAGACTTGTATCATGTCAGCTCTGAGAAAAAATCGCCTTTCTACAGAAAACATTCCTAACTCCTTCAGCCTCTCCTCATAGCTCTTACCCTCAAACCCAGAAACCATCCTTGTTGCTCTATGTTGCACTCTCTCTAGCATATCTAAGTCCTTCTTTAAATAAGGGGCCCAAACTTGTGCACAATACTCTAATAAATCATAAAACTATTAAAGTTATTTATAACTTCCTTGCTCTTGTAAACAACATTGCGATTTATTATGTCCATCTTATTAGCTTTATTCCTTGTTTCCAAACACTGATTAGCTACTTTCAAATTGCTGTTTATAATCACACTTAAATCTTTTCTGGTCCACAGACTCAAGCCGAATCCCTCTCATATCATAGGTTAAAACCTTTTATTGGTAACCTAGGTGAGACCTTAACTTTTCTACTATTAAAATTACATGTTGCCAACTTATCTGCCACCAACAAGTTATCAAGATCATTTTGAATCTTTATACATCCTTCACTATTCCTAACTGAGGTGGTAACTTTGGTATCATCTCCAGAACCTTTACAACCAGAGATGTGACAGTAACTGGGGCCTATAATTTCCCAAATCTTCCTTACTACCTTTCTTATAAATAGGCACAACATATGCTGTTTTTCCAGTCATCTGGTACCTCACCAAATGTTATAGATCGCTTAAAAATCAAATACAGTGCCTTTGCAATGCTGGTAGATGAAGAAACTGTTTTTTTTTTGAGGCAATGAAAAATACCATGCTTTCTATGTCCAATTACAGATAGGAGAAAGATCAGAGGCCACAATTATAGCCTTCCTTTAATAAAATTTATTAAAGCGAAATTTTAGAATAAGTACGAGAAATTATCATTGCCTGCCATATCTAGGATTTGGCCAAAAAGCGAATTAAAGTGTTTGAAATGTAATATACTGTAAATTTATAAAGACATGAGAAATATAGTTTTTGATGCAATAAGTAAATATTAAAATTCAGATATATACAAATAACGCTAATAATAGAAATTGCCCACAATAAAGAAAATACTCGAAATTTGTTGTTTTCTATCAAAATATTTCCCCCTATTAATGGAGTCAACCACTTATAAATGTTATGTTATGTTCTTATTTATTATTATTTATAATAAATTATAAATAAGATAATAATTATTTATTCTTAAATAAATAATGTTATGTTATGATCTTATGTTCTCTTCAATTTGAGGTGAAGGTGGCGAACAACTAAGGATAAGTTCAAAGAAAAGAAATACAAGAAGAGTCCAATGGAAAGAAATCATACAGAGCTAAGTGAACTTATTCAGAACAATAGAAATTGTTCTGGATATTATTTGTAAATACTTAGTAAATTAATAATTGTATAAAGGAAATGAGTAAATGATATTTTCCAATTGTACAATAATGTCCCATGGTAAGTTACAAAATTCATCTATATTCGAGAGCATACGTCTGCTCTCAACACCGCTTACTCTGGTGAGCTGTTGAGAGCTTCTAGTCATTTTTCACCATTAGTGGCAAAAATAATACTAAAAACAATAAAGAAATATTTTTTAAAAATTCTATTATTATTAATAGCATGATTGATAAAATTAAAAAGCAAAAATTTACCTGCCCATACCAAAATCTTTATTTGGTTCATTACCAAAACCAAAATTCCAAAGAAAGGTGTTTTGACGTCCTTCTCTTTTGTTGTAAGGGCTTGTATATTGCTTCTTATTTGGGTCTGGTTTTAAGAGCGAGTCTCGAGGAGATACTTCTGAAGGTTCTAAAATACAACAAATTATATATATTAGGAATTTAATGAAATATTTTTAAGCAGAAAGAGAATTTTTTGAAAAACTTGGGAAAATAAAATTTGTAGGTAAATAACCAAATCATGAAAAGTTAAAAAAAATTTGAGTAACCAACCTTCAAACTTCTGGACTAATATTTCTAGAATCTCATTCACTAAAAAATAGACTAATGGTTACAAAGTATTAATTTTTAAAAATTATTACAGATAATAAACTCCAAGAGTAAATCTAGGCCCATTGTTGAGCAGTCAATATGTTGAAGGGGGGGGGGGGGAAAAATAAAAAAATAACGATCATTTACATCCTATTTATTATATGAATAAAAGATTATTAGAATAAAATAATTTAAGATAAATTCTCAGTAATATAATCCATTTTTTGTTAAAAATTATGGTTTTACTTTACCTAATTCATAACATCCTAGTATTCTAATCTCTCTTTACCGAAATGAAAGGCCTTAATTTACACTAAGCCTGTCAAATCAAAAAATGGTCACTTTGCTACTATTTTATTTTATGATCTGGTATCAGTTGCTTATTATTTACCAATTGAACTATGGTAATTTTTCGGGCTGTTTTAGACATTACAGGAGAAAATAATTCATAATATCTTAAAATTCTGATCTCCTCTTTTGCCTAATGAGAGGCCTTTTATTTACACTAAGCTGTCAAGATTAAAATGGTCACTTTACTATTTTATTTTATGATCTGGTATGAGTTGCTTATTAGCCTATTATTTACCAATTGGACTATGGCCATTTTTCTGGTTGCTTTAGACATTACATGGGAAAGTAATTTAAAATAATTTTAATGAGTTACAAACAATGTTTCACTTTTGGATGCGACAATTCGAACTGCAACCAATAATGGGTAAGATTTTCATGAGCAAAATTTTTGCAATTAATTTTCTAAAATATGAGTATATACAGTATACATATACATTTATTGCATGGCTTAAGGTATATACTTTCTTTAAAGTTTGTATTCAATCAGTTAACCCTGTTCAGCTTTGCATGTTTTAAAGAATTCACCTAACTGGTGATAATACAAACTGGAATTTTAGGTAATAGTCTAGCTGAGGTGAATAAACTTTATGTAACTATTGAATTAACACTATAAACTTTTAATTTATTTCGTTCATGTAGGGAAAAAGAATAACTATTGAAATGTGTTTCAACCTAAGGATACATTGATATTATAATTTTTTTTATCAATTGCTAATGATTTTATTATATTTAAAAAATATATGTAAATAATTAATATAAAAAAAAATAAAAAATTAGAAAATATTTTCTAAAAAATGTAAAAAAAATAATAATTTAATATATATATATATATATATTATATATATATATATATATATATATATATATATATATATTATATAATATATATAATATATATATATATATATATATATATATATATATATATATATATATATATATATAATATATATAATATATATATATATATACTATATATATATACCGTTATATATATATATATATATAATATATATATATATATAATAATATATATATATATATATATAATATTATATATATATATTCTTTTCTTTCTTTCTTCACCTTCCTCTTTGCCCCAAGATTGGGGGTAAGGTGCCTGCTACAAGCATCGGAAAGAAAAGCAGTAGGAGAACATGACAAACGTCGAAAAGAAAGCCCAGCCTTACCGCCCCCCTCTGTACCATTAATTAGTGAGAGCTCGTCACAGACAGAAAATCCACCCTAGAAGCATCATAGGACGCGCGGACCCTTCACTATGGTAAATCGTCAATGTAAGGGTTCATCCCCTGGCCAGGTGGGCCACAACCATGCCCCCATACAAAACCCCGCCCATCTCTCCTATCATGCACCTTTCTTCTTCGCTCTGCCAAACTTCACATTTCTCTCCTTCAAGACATTCGTTTCACCGACTTCAATCCACTTTTCTTTCGGTCTCCCAGTCGGTCGGTTCCCAACCACACTCTCCACTATACATCCGCTTAACCAACCGACTTTCATTCATCCTTTTCCCCACATGACCAAACCAATCTCAACATACTTTCATTTATTCTCTCGATTTACCCCTTTCTTCACACCCACACACTCTCTAATACGTTCATTCCTCACTTTATTAATTCTTTTCACACCTAGGATCCCACCTAGATTGTCCATCTGAACACACTGAACTTTAGATCTTATACTTCTTATTCCAGACCATTAGTCTCACTACACATACAATAACACAGGTACAACATAACCCTCATGTAAGACTCTTAGCGCACCTCAACACTTAGGTCCCTTTACATTCACCAACGATTTAATTGCACCAGCCACCTCTGTCCATTCAACAACTTTCCTACTACACTCATGCATCATCCGTCCTATCTATATTATATATATATATATATATATATTTATATTATAATTATATATATATATATATATATATATATATATATATAGTATAATATTATATATATAATACTATATATATATATAATTTTATGGCAATGTTGATCAATTCTAGGTCAGTTTGGTTGTACGGCATCACGATCCACATATAGGCTAGGTTGGAGCCTATGGCTTCTAGGTTGGTTTAGGACCCTTTAGTTCAGGTTACAATAAAATTTAGTTAAGTCATAATAATTAAAATGTGTGTACTTAACAACAATTTATCAAAACCTGGAACTTGTTAGGTTTGTTAGCCAAGGCATTACCTATAAGGCCTCATGGATCATTAAGCCATAGGCCTTAGCCTAACCTATATGGACATGTATTGCCGTAAAGGTTTACATAGATCAATTTATACATGCTGAAGGCCTAACTATATATATAATAAATTATATAATATATTATATATACTATATATATATATATATTATATATAAGCGTCGGGCGGGGGCTGACTTGCGACCACTTTAGGTATAATTCGTCTCCCGACTCTCCGCCTAATGCACTTTTTGGGAATTTTTTTTTTTTTTGAAAATCAAGGCCCTGATAGTCGGTCATAAGCACACAAAAAAAATAATAATGTATTCTAATTAATAATAGTTTCCGCAACAAAGTTTGAATAATGCTCAGTCACCCCGACCTTGGAGGTGTGAACACCATTGAGGGGTGAATCGAACCATCTGTTTAAATTCCTCTTTTACGTATAAATTCAATTTTATATTTTATATTTTTACTTAAAAATTATCTATTTATCCTATAGTGGCTACGAATACTAATTAATGTAATAATGATACATTTAAAATAAGATAAAAATTAAAGGTGGTCCGATTCACCCCTCCCCGCTCAAATTTGGACACTTTTTTGAATTCATATTTTTTATATAAATTTCATTTTTTATTTTAATTTTATTACTTAATATAAATTACTTTCTATTATATTTAAATTAATCATGAATAATAAAAATGTCAAACTATACATAAAATACGAAAAACAATGGGTGGTCCAAGTCACCCCTCCATCAATTTTTACTGCGGGGTAAATCGGACCAAGTTAGGCCCCGTGATTTGCCACTAATACTGTTTGGATTAAAAATTTACTTTGCCAGTTTTAAAGCTAACATACACCGAGTGTGTACACTGAAAAAATAATTCAAATCCATCCACAATTTTCATCTTTATAACGAAGTTAAAAAAAACTCACATTTTTTTCAAAGTGTGAATTTCTATTGAAGGGCATTTTGTGCCCCTAATTTATAAAACATTTTTAAAAATATTAAAAACTTTATGAATTAAAGATGATCTAAATAAACTTGTAGTACTAACCGCTTGGCTATTAAATGAGCAAAAAAATTTTGTATTTTTTTTTTATTATTATTTTTTATTGTAGGAGAGCTCCTCAAGGACCCCTCCTAAGGAGGCGGGGCCGGTCACCCCGCCTGACGCTATATATATAGTATATATATATAATATTAATATATATTATATATATATATATATATATATATTATATAATATATATATATATATTATATATAATACTATTATTAGGGATGTGCCGAATTATTCGAGTAGGTCATTCGGTATTCGAGCCTATTTCGCGCCAAAATGCCGAATATTCGGTATTCGGCTTTTTGCCGAACTATTCGTCGGAAAGATTCGAATTCTTCGACTTCAGATTCCATCACATCTACGCTCAACCATAAGGGGAAGTATTTTCAATTTAAAAGTTTTGAAATTTTTAGAAACTTATTTTCCAAAAAATAAAAATATAAGCAAAATATCTAATATGGCGAAAATCTTTTGTCATTTGTCAGATCCTATAAGGTCCTTTGACATTTTTCAATATTCTAAAAAAATAGAATTCATTTTTTAGTGATATGTGATAATGGACCAAAACATGGCTTTAGCTGGTATAAGGAGCAGTAGGCTTGCTATCATATTTCATGTTATTATTCACATGTTGCACTATTGCATTTCACGATTCAAATATATTATGTCAGAGTCTGTTAAAGATACTTTTAATTTACTGCAGAAGCATATCCTACTCATTATTCACCATTCCAGCAACGGCAGCTCAAAGCTTTAAAAACTTTTTACAGATGCAGCTGAATGTCAAACAGCCTATAAATTATTCAAGACGTTTCTACACGCTGGACCGATTTATTGAAATTGCTTAAAAGAGGATTTGGAGAAAGGGTTCCCCTAGCCATATCTGCTGCTGAATGCAATCAGAAATGTTGACTGATTTTCAGTGGCAAAATTTTTATTCCATTTACTTGAGCATTTGACAACATCCTAAAACAAGCATTAAACGTGCAAGTTAACAGTCGCCCAAGTGATCCCTTTCCATTTTAGCAATAAATTATTTTTAAATAAGGCAATTAAAGCAAAAGCTTCAGTGGAATAATTTACACTCGTTGAAGATCTTAAGAAATCAGTAGAAAAAAAGACTTTCTAAGTTTCTAAGTGATAAATCTTTGTGTGTATTAGCTACTTTCTTAGATCCGCAATTCAAGCTAATTTTTCACATGAATCAGTATGAATCAGTAAAAATCATGGTCGTTGAGCATGGAAAAGAAATGCACTGAAAATTAGCTCCTTACTTTCTTGCTGACGATGATTTACGTTGTGGGGAAAGTGAAGCTGAAGGTTCCATTTCACTTCTTTAATGGATTGGTTTTAAAGAAATTGTGGCATCAAATCGTCATACAGAAAGAAAGTGAGAGGTGAAAAAAGAAGTCCCCATTCTTCTGACGATTGTGATCTTATATGTACATAAAAAAAAGTAAAAGGCTACATACGCAATTACATCAAGAAAATAAACAAAATATATAAGTTTGTCTACTAGAGTGTGAAGACAATGATAATTCCTGATTGGGTGGAAAAACATTGGAAATAGTTTTTGAATTTTGAAAAAACTAGCAATTAAAAATTTTTAATAGATCCACCGTCATCAGTCGAAAGTGGAAGAATATTTAGAAACATTGAAGGAAATATTTTGAAGCTCACAAGAAATAGGTTGTAATGTGCCATACAAGTAACCCTAGTACCTACCTATAAGAGCTTATTCAAATGAAGTTTACTTTAATTATCTTTTAACTACGAAACTTTTTCAATTTTCATTTTATTATTTTAATATGTGAAAGGTTTGCTAAAAGGTAATACATAATCGCTTACCGTTTGTTTTTCATTACTTGTAGTATAACACTTGGTAAACATGAAATTTTCTTGGAATGGGGTTTTGCAATTTGATTATTGATGTGCTGATTCCAAAATGTAATCGGTTTTTTGCATTATCACATCGCATTTGTGAGATATTGTGTGTAACACAGATTTGTAAAAATTTTTATGATTTTTAACTTTTTTCGATACATTTTTTATCATCAATTTATTGGGATATATAATAATATTATATATATATCATATATATATATACTATATATATATATATATAATATTATATATGTAGTATGCCTCACTTATTCGTGGCAATGTGATTCTTATTGACCGCTCCTACACTTAAACTATATAGTATTACACTGAGATGTCCAATGATAGGTACAATCATGATGATATTATCACACTACTACCTAATGATTACTTAGTCTATAATTGATATATGAAGGGTGAGAGAAATCAAATCGCCAATGATATGGATTACCTGTCTTTGTAGATATCATGTATTAAGACATATACTATAATCACCTTATGAATAAAGAGTAATCGTGGTGGACACAACACATGGACATGTAATAGAGGAGAATGGGTTTACGTTAAATGTAAACATCAACCACGCATGGTAGTAGACTTTGCTCTTCCGTAGCACGGATCTAACGGTGTTGCTATATGCGGTCTGAAAATATTCCCTCATTTCCAAGCTCCAACAATAGTCGGCCAACATCATTTGATATCCCACTTGTCCTGGTAACGTCCATCCCCTTCCTACGATGAACTCTTTTAGATCTTTGATTGGAAGCGTTCATCCCTGCGCTTTTCATCACCTAACAGTCGCCTAGGTTATCCGGAAATTTTCTTAGGTGAGGATTGTTAGTAGTGCAACTTTATACTCATTCTACATCCAAGAGAAGGCACCACTGGTCTAGCAGTTCCTGTACATTATGTTAGCTGGTTCTCAGCTTTCCACTGTTCCCCAGAATAATTCTGTGCTCGCCGTCTCGAAAAAGAATATCCACGCTTCTGTGCCTCTAACACTCAGTCGATTGTTTATAGCCAAAGGCAGCATC
>JABUQX010104522.1:10000-15241 GCA_015478945.1 Trachelipus rathkii | reverse complement strand
TATATATAATATATATATATATATATATATATATATATTATATATATATTATATATATATATAACTATATATATATATATATATATATATATATATATATAATATATATATAATATATTATAATATATTATATATATATATACACCACTATTTATATATATATATATAATATATATATATATATATATATATATATATATATATATATATTATATATAATATATATTATATATATATATATATATATATATATATATATATATATATTATACTATATAATATTATATATATATACTAGTATATAGTAATATATATACAGTGGCGTATCCAGGGGGGGGCAGGGGGCCATGGCCCCCCCCAAATTTTCAAGACCACTAAAAAATTTTAAGACATATCCGTTTATAATAAAAAAGTGCAGAGGTTAAATTAATTTTATATAATTCGTCGCTGTCAAGAACAAATCTCGTAAGTACTTTGGGGAAGTTTTTACAGGAGAAAGAGAAAATGTCAATTTTACTATATTATATATATTATATATATATATATATATATATATATTATATATATATATATAATATATATATATATATATATATATATATATATATATATAATATATATATATATATATTATATATATATATATATATATATATATATATATATTTGACGGAGGGAGGTGTCTTAATTCTCTCTCCCAGCATTGCTCGCTAATGAGATAATATTGTGGTGTCTGTATAAAGCTATCGATCTATTGTTTTAAGGGTATAATATCAAGTTGCTAGTTAATAGTTATAGTTGTCTACTTTGTGTTTACCATTTTTTGTTCTTGTTGTTGTTCAACTTAAAAAGTAAAAAAAAATAAATGAAAAGAAGAACAGATATTAGACACTTTTTCCACCAAAAAAGTAACCACTATGGTAATAAAGATTACCGTTATTCAAAGAATGAGATTCTCGGACTCGAAGAATCAGTTTCTCCTGGAACTTCTGTAACTGCGATAGCATCTGAAAGTCCCCAAGTAGACGGTGATGTTTTTCAATCACAAGCGTCTATAAGTCAGACGCAATCAAGGATTACAGAAAGGATTGTTCATCTCCACGACATTGGCAATATCATAGGTGCTGTATTTAGCAATAAGGAAAAAGTATAAATATTAAAATATCTCTGAAAACCAGATTCAAAATGTATATTTCCTGCTCAAGAAGGTAAAGGTCGGGAAAGATATTTTCAAAGAAAGTGGCTTGATGATATTAAATGGCTAGCTTACTCTGATAAAACCGTTGGGGTTTATTGCTCAAATTGTGCTATTATTTGGAGATCAAAAGAAAAAGATAAAGCGAACACGCAAGATTCGGTGTTTATGTCTCCGAGACGTATCAAGTCTAAAGAAGAATAGCCATTGAATCTTTCAAAAAACACGAGGCAACTAAATATCACAAAGAATCGGTAGAAAGGAGATTTGGTGTAGAAAAGCATGTTAGAGGAAAAATCGAGAGCATTGACAAACAGATTGACAATCAGAAGAAAAGGGAGGCCGAAGACAGTAGAAAGCGACTAATTCTAACTGCTGAAACAATTCGATTCTGTAGTAAGCAAAATATATCGTTACGTGGACATCATGACTCAGGTCGAATCAAACTCTCTTGGCCTGTGGGAAACGATGGCAATTTTCGCAGTCTTTTAAAATATCGTGCTAATGCTGGAGACCATGTTCTTTCAGAACATTTAAAAACTGTGCCACAAAAATGCTCTAATTCAGTCATTTGCACATCTCATTCAACGTAAAATTGTGCAAAACATAAATAAAAGTAAATTTTTTACTGTCTTAGCCGAAGAGACGACCGGTGTGTTCCAGAAGGAACAATTATTGTTGTGTTGCCGTTACTGTTGATAATTGATACTCTTACCGTCAAAGATTTTCTGTTTTGTTCAGTAAATATTTCGGGAATAAGTTCTTGCAAAATTGAATTGGAAAAAGTAAGATTGAGTTTGCGAATGAAATAGACATCAACTGTGGGCAAAGATTTTTAGGTGGCATGGGGGGAAAACAGTTTGCATTAGTTTTGCATGTTAAATTGAGAAATTTGGTTAAGTTCAGGGGTGTTCAGAGAGTAATTAAGGAAAAATGTCACAAAGCTATTTATACTCACTGCTTTTTGCATTGCTTAAATTTATGCCTCACAGACGCTTCTAAAGTTCAAAATATTTGAAGTGCAATTGGAATAATATCAGAATGTTGTATATATTTTCTTTTAAGTGCTAACAGGACAAAAGTGTTTGAAGAAAAAATAGAAGAACTTATTCCTAAGAGTAGCAAGGAGAGATTAAAAAAGTTTGCAAAACTTGCTGGAGCCAACGGAATGAATCGGTTTTATTATTTAAAAAGATGATAAACCCGATGATAATAGCAGCTTTAGAACAAATAAAATTTGAAGTTGGAGATCAGTCAAAAAAGCTACTTTAATTCTAAACAATGTTTGTAGTGCACCTTTTATGGTTCCTTTTTTTTGTTTTAAACAGACTATTAAGTCTAACATGCAATCTTTGAAAACGAGTGCAGACACACGTTACTGATTTGGTTGTGAGTGCATATAATGAAGTGAATCTAGTTAAAACTAAACTTGAAGTCATCAGAGAAAATGCAACATTAGAATTTCAGCATATTTTTGAAGAATGTGTAAGCGCATCTGTATCTGAGCTGGGTATTGAGATTTCTGTACCAAGAATTAACAAATTCCAAAAATACAGACCCAACATTCCTACTTCTGACCCACAAACTTATTATCGCACACCCATTTTATACCATTTTTGGATGATTTAATATCTGCATTAGGAGAGAGATTTTTAAGTCATAAAGAAATTATATCTTCCTTGCAATTTGTCATACCGAACAGGTGTAACGTGCCATGTGAGAAAATAAAAGATATAACATTTTACAACATTTTACAAAGAAAATCTCGAAAGCCCAATTGAGGATTTAGTAAAAGCAGAATGGGATTTATGGAAGTGGAAATGGCATCACAGCACAGATCATCCAAAAACAGCAATAGACGAACTAGATTCTTGTTCGAAGTCACAATTTACAAATATTTGCATCTTGTTGCAAATAATGGCAATTTTACCACTGTCTACTGCTTCAGTAGAAAGAAGCTTTTCAACATTATAACTTCTGAAAATCTACTTGAGAAATACTATTGGAGATGAAAGACTTACTGGACTTGAAAATGTCCCGTCTCACATATAATTGCAGAATATTGACATAAAAATTGAAAGATGTTAATCTCGGAAACTTTGGTTCACTCTCTTCCTGCGATTAAATGTTACGTGCACCGGTAAGATTGATTTTGAATTTATATAGATTATCCATTTTTCATAGAAATTTAATATTTGGTCTTCATATATATATACTTATATATTATATATACTAGTAGTATATATATATAGTATAGTATAGTAATAGATAGTTAGTACTAGTATATATATATACTTATATAGTATATTATATATATATATATTAGCTCATATATAATATATATACTCTCTATATATATATCATAATTATATGAAACTGATTTTTTTCTGGCCCCCCCCGAAAAAAAATCCTGGATACGCCCACTGTTATATTATATATATATAAAAAAAAAATATATATATATTATATAATATATACTACTTATATATATAGTAGTATATATATATATACTATATATATATATAATATATATATACTATATATATACTATAATATATATTATATATTATACTATATTATATCTCTAATATATATTATATATATATATATATATTATATAATATTATATTATATATATTATATATTATTATATACTTTAATATTTATTAAAATCGACGAAACTAATTAAAAATTTATTATTAATCTTTGTATCTTCGATTTGTTTTTCGATCTTACAATGAGAGGGTAAGACGGTAAGAGTTACCAAAGTTTATATTGGTAATTTTGAAGTTATCCTAAAACACAGAAGAACGTTTTTAACATGGGTTACTATTTAAATGATGTGCTTTAATAGGATAACTCTTTGGATACTTACAAATAAGTATAAAAAAATTATATAAATATGTATATATATATATATATATATATATATATATATATAGTATATATTATCATATTATATATATATATATATATATATATATATATAAATATATATATATATACTATATATAATATATACCGTACTATACGTTATATATTATATACTCTATAATACTATATATCGTATATCTATACTACTACTAGTATGATATATATATACTATATATATATATATACTATATATATAATATTATTAATTATATTATATATTATATATATATATATTATATAGTATATATACTATATTAATATCTTATATATACTATCGGATATATATATATAGGTATATATAAATTATATATAACTATAAACCTATATATATATATATATATAGTACTATAAATATATTTAATAAGATAACTTCTTTGGATACTATCATTATAAATAATGTATAAATATATATTTTCACTATGGTTACTTTTCTTTCGGTATTATTTCCCCACCCCCTTCTCCTTATATTTAACCAAAATAAAACCAATTAAAACGTTTATACTATGAATAATCTCGCAGTATTGAATGGGGTAGTTTTGTATTAATCTTTGGTCACTGGCGTAAATTTGGGTGCGGCCAATTTTTACAATCAAGGGATCATCAAAACGTTATGAAATATGACGCTTACTGAAAAGTTTTCAAAAAAAAAAAAGCTTTCTAAGTTCAAAATTACAATTTGGTGGGGATGTTATAGATAACAAATTAGATATATGCCCTCTCAACGGTCATTCTCTCAAGTATTATTTTTATATCAAACTTGAAGATAAATTATGAATAATTTGTAATTAAAATTTTGATTTTCAAAGTATGAATTTTAGGAAAAGTTCGAAATATAGCAACCTTCGGAAACGGGATTACGTAACCAATGTACAGCGAGAAGCAGCCAAATGCTATTATTTACTGTTTGCCGTGTTGCCAATTTGGATGGTAATTACCCGATGTGAGGGTATTTTAAGGAGAGTTGGTATTTTGAAGGGTGTTATTGTTTGGAGCAGTGGTGCCCAACCCGTAGCCCGCGGGCAACATGTTGCTCGCGTTACCGTTCTAATGTTGCTCGCTCGACTCGCGTATTCAGATTTATTTCAACGGGTCATAAAATAAATAGTTTTATA
>JABUQX010104522.1:0-2500 GCA_015478945.1 Trachelipus rathkii | reverse complement strand
CTACATTTTCCACTACTCTACCACAAACTCTACCAACACCAACAACACTACCATAACCTCTTCCCCTACTATCACCACCATAAACACCTCTACCTCTACCTCTTGACGGACATTTATACGCATAATGAAATTTTGACCTACAAATATTACATTCACTCACTACACCATTCTTGTCTTTCACATTCAACAACTGACCATTAACCCACTCTTCACTTCTGGGCCCAGACACACGTTGACTTGAATACCAACTCTTCTCACCACTCTACTTTCATCACTCTCAGCTATGTCACTTGTGTTCTCTCTGATCTCTCTTTCACATATATTTATCAGAGCATCACGAAACGTACGGAACACCCACTCATCCTTGCCACAATACGCTAACACCATTTGCCTTTGATTCTCACTCACATTTGCTCCCTCAAGTAGATGAACACATTTCATGTCTTCACCCAAATCCACTTTACCAACAATCTTACACCTCCTCTCAATCACCTCATACCTGATTCGCATACTCTCTCATAGATTCACCATCCTTCCTTTTAATATAGAAATATTCACATAACTTATCATACCTATCCCTTTGCTTCTCTTTCGCATACCGTTCATCCAACCTACGTAATATTTCATCCACTCCTTCTTTTTTACCTAACGACTCCCAATCCACTATCCACACACACTCATAAGCCTTTGCACACAAACCGAACAAAATCTCACCTGCTGGTTGCTCAAATTCATCACCACAGATCTTAAACCACAACTTCACCTTACTCTTCCAGACATCATACTCATCTGCATTTAAGTCACCTTTAAATTCAGGACATGCTCTACGCACCCTTTTTTCTACAACTACTTCTACTTTCGTTTCACTACTATCACCACCAGTACCACTACCACTACCATCACCTTCACCTTCCTTTCCCATATCTTACCACGATACACACACCAACCAAAACCAATCAACAAGAAACTCACTACTGCCTTGTTACACCACGTCACACACAACACAACCAGAGCAGAAGTGTAACTACGCTCTGCTACCACTGATTAAAAACAGTGGTAACAAGACAGATACAAAACAAACAAAGGTCAACTTACCCAATGTTCTCTTGTTGATGGGATCTTAGTCTTTTAAATATGGAAAAGAAAAGTTACTTTTGGTACTAAGTATGCCAAAGATACTTATGTTAATTAAACGTTAAAGGAACAAGAACTTAAAATCATTTGTGGTGCCCACTACTGATCTACACTTTAATACGTTATAAGGCAACCACTCACGGTACAAAATATGTTCAGTACAAGAAAAGTGCACCCTCTTATACTGACTCTTACGGGGGTACATACGAGTGTTACCACTAAGTGAGATACGTCCATATTACGGCATCCACAATTTACAAATCCAATACAACACTATTGTTTACACATGTTACACATTAATCTTTGAACTTAAATCACTGAAAGGGGAATAAGAAAGAAATATAATAAAAGCATAACAAGGGAACATAGGGTTTGCTTCTACAGTCAACTTGGTTGACACGGTAGCTAGAGAAAAGAGGAAACCACTTTCATCTCTTCTTCTTCCACCTTCTCTTCTCACACACTTCACAGGATAGGGAAAGTAGAAGGAAACAAATGATCATCTCTCACAACCTAGGAAGAGATACAGACATAAAACTTATCATATATATATATATATATATATATATATATATATATATATATATATATATATATATAATATATTATATATATATAATATTATATACATATAATATATATATATATATTTATATATATATATGTGTGGTGTGTGTGTGTGTGATATATACTCTCTTTGGTTGTTTACCTTCCTGTGATTTCCAATTATGCTTCTGGGCATGCACCCTGCTATCAACTTCTACCTTTCTTTTATGCTGGAAATGCTCGCTCATTCAAAATTTGCGAAAAAGATGGGACACAATCTCAACCCTTCTAATTACCATCCAATTTTTTCGTCTCGTAAAATACCTCTTAACTGCAATGCAGAGTTCTTACATGAAATAATTTTTTCCAAATATCAGCAGAGATGTTAATTATTTATAGAACAAATGCGTAGATGACTTGTTAAATAAATTGCTGACCTTTTTTTTCCTTTTTTGCAAAGATTTTATTTTTTTAAGGAAAGCTTTCGATTTATTCGGCATGAATTTTTTTTTTTTTTTTTTTTTTTTTTTTTTTTTTTTTTTTTTTTTTTTTTTTTTTTTTTTTTTTTTTTTTTTTTTTTTTTTTTTTTTTTTTTCTCTTTTGTTATAACTCTCTGATTTCTTTCCGGTGTTCAATAGCAATAGTTCGTATAAAAGACGGCCACTGTTCATCCTTTAGTCCTATTATAGAGATATTCTAGCAGTTTTCTTTCCATTCCAAATATTTTTATACTTTTCATTATTACCTTTCTTTCAATTTGCTTCATCACCTTTTCACTCATATAAGACTATCATACATTTCATTAGTCCTCTTACCTTAA
>JABUQX010104521.1:0-30039 GCA_015478945.1 Trachelipus rathkii | reverse complement strand
GGAGGGAAAAGAGTATAGTCCAGAGGTCAAAAATACCCAACTAAATCTCGGCTCTATGGCACTTAGAAGAGCACGTGCTGGTTAAAGACCATTTTAAAAGATCTTGAACAGTTCTAGAAAACTAAATGAGATCCTTTGAGCTTGGAAGAAAAAAAGATTTCAAGACAATTGACCCCCACCTTTAAGGGTACCCGATAAACCTTAATGATGGCAAAAAAATCTAGTTTGTCCTAATTATTTTCAAACTTTATTGTACCCTCAACTGATTGTATAATTATGTGCTCTCTATCCTATGATGATTTATTTTTGGTTCTGGTTTTGGTTTAGAATAATAATAAGAAATGATATTAATTTACACTATTCACATTTTATTCACTTTTTTTTTTTACAATACAGTTGGATTCTAATTTATCCGATAATATATTGTAAGGTATAAATGAATTGGACCATCTGATGAAGACAGCTATCTTTTATTGTAAACCTTTTTAGTTACATTTAACGTATACTATATAGCCTCCCTATATATATTATATATATAACTATATCACCCGTCAAAACGGGGGTGCGGGTATCGGGTAACATCAGAATTAGGGGCAACCTTCAGAAATTTTTAGTTTTTTAGTTATGTTTTTACAAAAAACTAAAAAGTTTTACAAAAAACTTTTTTTAATTAAAAGTGTGTAGCAGACTAACAGGTTGCAGTGACGTGCAAAAAAAAAAAAAAAAAAAAAAAAATATATATTATAATAAGCAGATATGTCTTTATTTTATATTTAAAATAAGTTTTTGTTAAAATTTTTAATTTTTTTATGTTATATTTTGTTTATGTAAAAAATTTGGAAATTGAAAAAATAACCAAAAAATTTTCACCACTCTGGCTTTTTCAAAATAGGCTTTAAGTATGTATTACATATAACAATATTGATAGGCATCTTCCATATAAGAGTTATTTAACATTTTTAAACCTGGGCGGCAATTTTCAGATTTTATTCAATTCATCTTCCTTTTGTCTTCTCTGCCATGCACTCTGTGCACTTTTTTCAGTTGGAACCCCACTCCAGGAGGTCCAGGCTCATTTGAGGGTCTTTGGAACATCAAATTAAAGAGACCCACTACGTCATTAAAAACATATAAAAAGACACTCATATGAGCTAACATACAGCTGGAGGCCAGAATTTCAGCCGGCCCTGGCTCCGACTCTGGTTACATGTGCTCCATCACCTTACTTAACTCAACTCTATTTCAGTTCATCTCTTTTATGCACTCATCAAATTTCACCCCTCTACGAGCATTTCCAAGTTTTGGGGGGGGCTCAACCCCCTTAACCCTTGACTGGGGTTGCCAATCAACTCAGTAATTAACGAGAATCGACTCGGAGGCATCAGAAACCAATATAAACATATACCCAACAACAACAATGAAAAAAAGTAGCTTAAAAAAGTTGCCCAAACGGAGGCCCAAAATTTACTAAAAATCAGCTGAATCTGGCAAGGCTGCTAATTTATCTTTCTTACTAACTACTAACACGTTAGGGAAGCTCATTTCAGCTATTGTCAACCAAAAATGGGTAAATTATATACATTATTTTTTTAGGTTTTCCGAGATTGCCCAGCAAAAATTTTGTTACCTTTTTTTTAAAAAAAAAGTTTTTTAAAAATAGTTATTATTATATTTTTGCATTTTATTACTTTACATTAATGATTGGCAAATACCATACTTCATTATATTTTATAACTAATAAATGTAAAGTGTTATACTTATAAGTTACACTTACTTAAACAAAAAATTGCACTTTTTTTTCTGAAGTTACCCGTTGACGGTATATATATATATATATATATATATATAATATTATATTTATTATATATATATAATATAATATATATATTATATATAAGTATATTATATATATATATATATATATATAATATATATATATAAACAAAAAAAATTTGATACCCTTTATTTTAAAAAATTTAAATTTTTTAGTTTGACTGGCAAACATATTTTCAGCTTTTCTATTCTGCCTTTGTCAATGATATAAGTTCCTCCGGTTTTTGCTTACCAGGACTTACACATCATTAACGATGTCGACTGACATCAATGATGAGTACATCTTGAGGTGATGGAAACACGAAGGAGGGTGCAGGCCCATGAGGATGCAGGAAGCTCAAGCTTACTTCATTACTATCATGTTTTACTTTCAATATACAGGCAAGATACCAGTGCTCATCATAAGCTGCAATGCAATAACCTTTCAAAGATGTTAATGAAATAGTGTTTCCTTGAAGTAAAGATGTACTCTCTTTTCTGAATTCAGATGAAGAAGAATATGAGCGGACTTCAACTTGACCCTTACAGATAGGTTTGATGAAATGAATTTGATGGGTTCCTGTAAATAAATAGGAACCCATCAAATTCATTTCATCAAACCTATTTGATGATGATGATGATCAGATAGGTTTGATGAAATGAATTTGATGGGTTCCTGTAAATAAATATTACATTTTAATTATTTAATCTATTTTGTAGTTCAAATATTAAATGCATATGTATCATATATTTTGACATTTAATTATATATATTATATGAAAACTTATCTAAATTATTTAAATAACTATAAATTTATAGATTTACCTGGAATAGTTTTTGAATGTGATAAAGTCTATCCAACTTTTCCCGATGCTTTTCATGATCTTCCATAGTCGTAAAAGTGAATGAAATAGACGGAAGAGTCTTAACTGCAAATTTATAGAGTGCAAATGCATCCAAAATATGATCGTCATTTCCAGTTCTTTGAAGGCTTGCCCTGGAGGCAAGCCTCTTCACAGATCCACCAATGCCATCACATGGCCCTTTTCCATGACTGGTTGCATCAGCATCAACTTTAAAATCTTCTTGGTGATAAGAAAGGTTTAGAAAATTCTTCCTGTTTTTGTATTGGCCAGCACAACCATCACTAAAGTAAAATATTTTGGTTATTTGACAAGACAATTTAAGAAATTCTATTAGGCGAGTTTGAAAAAGGTTAACTGCAATTACATTGTGCTGGTTGCATTCAGAAATTGCAACAAAACGTTTATGCATTAATTTATTATCCTGGCAGTAATAAATGACATATGGATGTATTGTTGCTTGACAGTTATTCCAGTGAAATGACTGTGCTGCATCTTGCATGATAAATGAATAATTTTCAGAAAAATCACCAATAACTAACATCTCTCCTTGGCCAAGTTTCTCTTTCAATTCCTGTAGAAATGCCATTTGTCTTTTTGCTATAAAATCATGTTGCAAGAGTACCTTGAGCTTTTCATAAAATAATTGTATAAATTCTTCCACAACATGCTTTTGAGTTTGTAATGTAGACCGGTCTGTTGAAACCAATTCCTTAAACTCTATCTCATCAACTCCTTTTCTATCAAAAGCATTATTTAGAAGGTGAACTAATTTTTCTTCTTTAGGGCAATTATCACATTTTCCAAAGAAACATAGCTCCTGTGGTGGATTACATTGGAGAAATGCAAGACAGTGACTGTAATGACAAATATAATTTGTATCAATCTCACTAATTTCTGTCAATGTTAATGGGCTATCCAACAAGCATGGTGTCTCGCATTTAAATATGTTAACTATAGCTGCTAACATGAGTTTAAATTTTGATGTATAGTACAACACACACAACATGTATAGTACACTTGACCCTTATACAACTATTCTTTTCAAAGTTACTTACAAACTTTGATAAACCCCTACCCGAGTAAGAAAAGTACAAACACCAAACACAGGGTAAATCCTAGATGCACTCGCGGGGTTCGATTGGGTTCTGGAAGCATTTTAAGATAGCGCCTTGACTTGGTGCGTTGTGGGATTTGAAGAATATCGGCGACTAGTGATCTGTTGGAGAGAAGTTTCCACTGCCTACCGTATTCTCTCGACCGTGTCCCTCCCGCCTGCTCAAACTCTCGTGCGGCAACTCGCGGAACCGGGCCCGCAGAGGACTCCGGGCGCGCGTGGCGTCTCCATCTGCGCGGGTGGCGTGGCAAGGTCGACGCGGCGATTCCAAACGATCCATAAAGGGGTCAAATACCGAACATCTCCACACCCGTAGCGGCCACCGACAGAATGCCTAGCAACAAACATGCATGTGTCAAACAGTCACAATAACCGCAAGACAAATACTAGCGACGCAGGAAAACAATCCCTAAACTTTGCTCCTATCTCCCAAATGCCCTCTAAGCATTTTGCATCTACTTCTAAAGGCCAGTAAGCTCTTCTCTTCGAAAAAAGACTTGAATATGCTCCACTTCTCAAGTTCCTGCCAAGGGATGAGAGTAGAAACCTTTTGTTCTCCTTTCTTCAGTTGTTCCAGTCATACTCCTCTTTTCCAGACAGCCTAATCTGTTCTCTTCATATCACTACGCTTTCTCTGGACATCAGTGGATGCCTAGGCCAATGATAGAAAGTCTCAGATATGTCCTCCATTATGGAAAACGAGTGTCCCTACTGTCTATATCTATTGGTTTACCTAATCTTCAACATTGCGGGAGCATGTTGAGAAAAAACACGGTCCATTTTTTCTTTATGCTGAAAGTGTCTGGGTATGAGTCCTTGATCACAATTATGCTGAAGTGCAGACTGTAGGAAAGACCACATATGGAAACGGTCTTTCCAAATACAGATCTTGTTATTGGAACCAGCTTTTTAGGCCACAGCACTAGTTAAAAAGGAAGCAGTCCTGTTACTTCTTGGTCTTGTCCAGAACACCTTCTACTCATTTGAAAAAACTGTCTCCTAATTCTTTATAAACTGACTGAAAGTAACATTTCTATTTCACATGTATTGCATCACAGTACCACCGTCACTGGTCGTAGTTAATTGCTGATTTGCCGGGCTTGAAGTAGGCGACTAGTTCAAAGTGTTCCTTTTACACAGCTCCTTCTCGTTTTACATTTACATACGCTTTCTCTCTTAGGCCGACTAATACTGGCATGGAGCCTTGAACTCGATCAGTTTAGATTGACTCTGGTAGTATTGGGAGTTTCTTCAAAGCGACCAATGACTTTATATATTTCACATAAACTTCATATTTCCATTCACACAACGACGACCTTCATCACTCAAAACAACAAAACTTCGTACATTGGCAGTATTCCACGTTTCAGGAGAGGAACTCGTCAATGCATTGACTCAGATGAAGAACCCTTGCTTCACCTTTCGTGATCTCACGCTTAGTCACATTTTTTCTGGCCGCGCCGCAACAAATCAAAGATCCCCAAGCAAGCTCACTACCCATAAGTCAATATCGAGAGCCGGAGGTACCAAAAAAGTTAGCGTCACGGCCGGTAACGGTGTGTGACTTGGAACCCAACTGTTTAAGAGACTCATGAACTTCGTCTCGCTGTACTTTCCCCTGAATTGCACTTTTTGGAAATTTATTTTCCCCCTGTAAATGTCGGAAAAAGCCGAACTGGGCCAATAAGTAGGTTCTGAAGCACACAGAATTAAAAATAAGTTAATGTCATTAGTATTGCTGAAGTAGACTGAGAATAGTTATATCCTACTGCTAGTTGAAAATACAAAGCATTCTAGGACCGTCTGTTCCAAACTTCTCCTTGGAACTAAAAGTGTGTTAATCAGTGAACCAACGCAGTTGAAGGGTAGTGAAATTGTTGACCATCTCGTTTTTAAAATTCCCTCTCGCGGGTTGTTACTGCGAATCATATTAACTCTCGGCAGATCCCTCATGTTAACTGTACTCTTACACATTCTCACTTAGACTTATAAAGCTATAATATTGATTGCGCGCCTGGATAAATCATATTGTAAACATTTTAAATTAAAAGTTAATAATATAGTATGTCGGCAGATAACTGATGACGGACTAAAATAAGATATAAACGGGGAAAAATGTGATGGGGTCGCGTTTTCTCGAACCGTTCAACCAATCTCCATGGCAAAGAAGAGTTGACTTTGTTGGTAATTCTGCTAGTTTTCAGTGATTAATTTCATTTACTTTTATTTTACCACTTATGTATATGTAGATACCTTTTTTCTTAAAGAGATTAAAACAATTATATTGCTTACGTAATAATCATGTCTGAGACGTAATAATGATATACCCCTGTAACGAATACGTAACAACAAAATGCGAACGAATACGTTCTCTCTCGACGGGTACCCCGATCGATCAATTTATGCGTGTGCGGGGGTGTTAATCATGACTCAAGTTACGGACAGGGGCCACCGCTGAGTTTTAGAAATCCACCTCGTGAGCTGGTTTGCGGACTCAACAAAAAAATGTTTACTCGAGTTTATCAGTGTAATTAATGGTTGGATATTTAGGGATGCCGAAAGAGGACCGATATTAACACTGAAAAACTAATTAAGAAATCCGTGATCGCGAGCATTTTTCATGTGTTAATACAAATGGTATGGAAAAAAAATCCACCATTTTTTCAAAAGTGCCATTGCTCCAATTAAGGGCTCTTTTTCCTCATTTTCTTTCTGATATTTTTAGAAAACTTATATAAATCTCCTCCCTAGGAATATAAGATATATGTCTGAGAATAACTCAATAGGGGAGTGCGGAGAGTGTACGATGCAAAAAGGGCGTAAACTAGTGACTGCAAGCAGATGTGGATACTCTTCACCAACCAACGCCCAAACATGTCAGCCATGAAAATACCAATTCTTTCTTGTCTAGTTATATTTGATCTCATTTTTTTTTCCATTACGTAGTAGGCTGCCGGACAACGTACACCCACTTACTAATAAAAGATTGGGTGCTCAGGTCTGTCTTACCCGCCCCCTTCGACCAGTACTCGTGGCGGTGACCACTCCTCAGGCCTGAAAGCGCGTGGTAGTACCTCACAAAAAGATTATGATCTGGCGAATGAGTAGGAAGTTCCTTTAGCTCAGGATCGATTATGTGGTTTTTGCCACGAATGTCCATTTAGAGATTTGTTCATAGTTATCTTTTTTAAGTACAGTTGGATACAGAGAGATCAGAGACAAGGACATGAGAGAATTGCTGTCGCCGTTCTCCAGTGATGTAAATAGGTGGATCGCCTGCAACTGGATACCATGTGTGACGGAAACAAGAAGTTATGTGAAGGCTTAACTCGTGCGGTATAAAGTACTAGAGGAAGGGAAACGTAAAATAATTAAGTAATAGTAAGAAGATAAAACTATACTGTTAATAATAAACTTATACTTAGGCGCCCAATACAGTATTGCTATAGGTAGACGAATAACGTACTTACATTATAGTGGGCATAGTAACTGGTCTGAGGGTAATTTCCGGACTGAATGCTATAATTTATGATGTCATTAGCTAAGCGGTATACCTATATATAGAGGACTATATAATATACGGATGAGTAGATGATTATATGTAGAAGCGTGACCTAGTAGTATAGTAAAATATGAGTGTTATCATAGTCTAGAGTATATTCACGCGCATACACCTAAGTGACTAACCTAATCGTGGCACTAAAGTGTATCTCGTCAAGTAGGTAGTTACTAGGTAGAGCCGTTACTCTCATTTTCTACGTAAGTGACACTCTAAAACGTGCTTAAATATATAGGTATAGACGGCACAGTACTCACGTTAATAAGTTAAAGATGATATGTATACTCATATACATGATAGTATTGGATCTGGTACACCGGGTGACAGATTGCTCTCACGACTAAAAGTATAATAACAATTAAGAAAAAGTGGGGATATGTGAAAATAGTGAAAGTGAAGAGTACCAAAAAACAAAAAAGAGTAATGGAATCTAAAAACAACAAAGATTTGGTAAAGTGGAAACGTTAAATTTACTGTACAATTATCACAACTACATGGAAACACTATGTTCTTCTCCTGCAAATGTGAATAATATATCTTAAAATTTATAAAAAAAAAATTGGTATTAATACTATTTGATCCATAATTTAAGGTTGCTTATCTAAGGTTTTGTTATCTCTTCTTATCTGATATGCATTAGAGATATAAATGCCGAATCGTTAAAGTTTTATTTACCTCACATATATGGTTATTAAGGATTATTAAACCTCATAGATAGTAAAACACTGGTTAAAATAATGATTGTTATTATCTCTTAATTACTATACTCGTTATTATATCCCTCACTAACGACTATTCGTATATATCTATCTATTATCCCTTATTAATCACAAGGGATAATGTATAGTAGCTACAGTAATGATATAACTTATCAATCTTGTTTCCTGTTTTTAGTTGGGATGTGAGTACTTGTTCTATTATGATTTTCACTCTTCGAATTGTAATAGTATAGATGCTTTCTAATTATTTCTTTATGGGCTACTTATAATATATACCATACTTATATTATATATAGCCATACTCTATATATATAGATAGTTTAGACGTAATTAGTGGTATATATGGTACTCATATATATGTATATTTATAATATAATCATATAAGCTTTTATATATATAATACCTACTTACTTTGTATTATGTGAACTGTGTATGTAAATTATTACATATATACTAGCTTCCGATGTAGCGACTGAGATCTCAGTTACATTGCTTTCTTTTATCTGTTTATTACTAGAAAAATACACAGTAACGTTCCTTTTGTACCTCTCTTCATTTTTCTCGCTTGCTACACTAACAAGTTAACCCGTCTGAAACATTGTCAAATTCACATGTACACCTAGCAATTCCTCGAAAAACAGTGCCGCAGCCCAAACCGACCGCACTAAACACTATATATTATATTTATATAAATATATATATAATTATATATATATATATATATATATATAATATATATATATATATATATATATATATATATATATATATATATATATATATATATATATATGAGAGAGAAATGGAAATGTTGGGACTATACATTGAATGAGATAAAAATCGCAAAAAAGTGAAAAATGTGATATTTGTACTTATTAAATTGCTTATATTTTCTAAACCAAGCCAGAACCAAAAATAATTCATTAAAAAAAATAAAATTTACATATATAACAATAATTGAGCAAAGTTTGAAAGAAATCGAATGTTTTTTTTCAAGGTCAAGTTCAAGGTCAACAAAAGGTCAAATTTTTTATTTGACTGAGGTCAAAATCATCTTAATAAATGTTGTACAGCTATTCAAGATCTTTTAAATGGTCTTTACACGATGCTTCTAAGTGCCACAGAAGCTGAGATATTGTATTTTAATCTTGGACTACTCTCTGAAAATTGACCTTTTTGACCAAAGTTTCAAAGGTCATATTTTCTGAACTGTATGAGCTAGAGACCTGCAATAAACGCCATTCATATTTTTTCAACAAGATCTGTTAGTGTGCCATTTTTCATACAAATCGAAAGGGGTCAGAGAAAATGTTGTGTTGAAGTGACTTGGAATGACCCATATGGAAAATTATTGCCGAAGAGAATATCTGGAATTCAAAAATTTGGATAGTAAAAGGGAGAGTTTTGTATTTTTTAGAACAGAGGAAACCCCAAAAGAGTGAAAGATCCAAGTCGTGAAACATGTGAGTCTTGAGGAAAGTTTCTCTAATCACAGTTGATTAAAAGCAGTCTCCAATTCAAACCTCAATTCTTCTATGTACTTTACACCAACCTCTCTTGCTGTTTATAAAATCCTAAAGGTGTAAAAAACTTAACTCATTCCCAAAATGACTTTTGCAATAAATATTCATTGTTACATTCACTTACAAGCAATCCGGGGAGTTCCACCTCCTCAAGATAATCTTCTGTTAAGCAACTACATTTACTACGAATATGGAAAGAAACGGAAATTTTAATACCAATTTTTAGACTACAATAGAATGTATCGACGCAATATCAACACAAAGAACCGAATAAACTCCTAATCAGACATCACCTTAATATGTTAGCTACGAAATTCCTCCATAAAGCATGTAAGGCAATTCTAAAAATCTCTTTAACAACTTTATTCAGCTTCCACAAAAGAAATTGAAATCCTTCTACAAATTCTGATCATTACTACAGCAAGATTTACAACTCACCAATTTCCAATACAACAACACGTAAATAAACATCTAATAAACCTAACTACTCACTCGTGAACCAAATTACATCACCAATAGATTCCCCACAGGTCCATTCAAATTCCAAAACAAACCTCGAATCCCAATCTGCAGAAAACCCTTGCTACCAAGATCCATACAATTAAAGATTTAAGCTTTATGACACACACTCATCAACCTGTACAAAATGCGCCACTGAATCTGAGACACACAGAATTTTTGCTCCACCGCAATGTTTGTCCTCTAATTGTCTCTCACACTCCCAACATCAGTACACTCCTAAATTGACCGGAGGAAATTTATATTTTATTGGGTGTAGAAATATAAATAATATATATATATATTATATATATATATATATGGTAGTTATATATATATATATATATATAATATATATATATAGTATATTATATAAGTGATAATATAATATATATAATATAATAATATAATTATAAATTATATATTATATATATATATATATATAAATATATATATTATATATATAATAATATATTATAGTAAAAAGTAAGAAAAAGAAAAAAGAAAAAAAAAGTAAGCAACCGCGCTTGAAAAACCCTCCAGAAAGCTGGTCATTTAATTAAGTTGTATAAATATGATAGATAGTATATATTATATATAGTATATATAATATATATATATATATGATATATCATATATATATATGTATAAAATATTAAATAACCATATAACTACTACACATATGTGCATAAATTAATATATATAATATATACATATATATATATATTTTATATACGTAAATATATACTATATATAATAATATTATATATATATGTTCGTGAAATTATAAAATAAATTTAAAAATATATTAATAACTATGAATAAATAAATAATAAACAAAGCTTAACAAATAATAATATATTCTTCAATAATAATAATAATATAATAATAATTAATAATTAATAATAAATAATAATAATAAGTACAAATAACTAATAATAATCGATAATAATAATAATAATTAATAATAATTTATATATTATAACTATAATAAAATAATAATAATAATATATAATAATAATAAGTAATATGAATACTAATATAATAATAATTAATAATAATTAATAATGATAATAATAATAATAATAATTAATAATATTGAATAATAATAATGAATTAATAATAAATATATAATAATATTTAATAAGTAATAATAATAATAAATATATTATTTTTAATTAATATTATTATTATTATATTATTTATTGATTATTATTCTTAGTATTAATTATTATTAGTATTATTTATTATATTGATTATTATTATTTTTTATTGATTATTATTTATTATTATTGATTTTAGATTATTATTATTTATTATATATATTATTATTTATTATTATTATTATTTATATATTCAAGTATAAAAACAGCAATTATCAGCCAAACGTCCAAGGCGTTTCAAGAAAAATTCTTATCTACTATTTAGAATAGGAGTGAACATGATTATAATATACAGTTACATATATATTATATACTATATATAATTATATATATATATAGTAATATATATTATATATATATATATATATTATACTATATATATCTATATAGATATATATATATATATATATATATATATAGTAGATGTGTTTTAGAGTTCTCTAGTAAAACAACACAATATGAAAGAAATGAAATATGCACTGTACATTTTGGGGCAAAGTTGAAAAAAATATTAGTAATACCTAAAACAAACAAACTGGAGAAGTAATAAACTAGTTACATAGAATCTGTTTGAAATATTAGAAAAAAACTCGTCAGAAAATATAAACTAGAAACTAGAAAATTCCTGTCCTGTAAGATATTAAATAGATATTTTCCCTTTCTAAAATATAATGAAAAATAAACTTTATTTTTTTAACAGCTTTGGTGCTCGCTGAACTCGGTTACGACACATTCTGTGTTCGCCAAACTTCAGAAAGAAGCATTTTAAGACGAATCATTCTTTGATGAGTCATTTTACCTACAAGTAATGGAAAACATTTCGTGTATTTCAAAACAATCCCGAATAACGAATATTCGCCAAAATGATCTATCCACAGATGCTGTGTTTGACTATTCGTAATAAGAAATTCGGTCTAAATGTTCTGCAATCACCATATGTGTTTAGTCGACTTAACAATATATATCAATTTCAAAAAGTTTTACATAACATTCAAAACAATTAATTATTATGGTGGAGCATAATGGATAAATCTTATGAACCACATAACTGAAAAAAAAAAAACTTCTTATATTTTTTTTTCCTTTCTTTTTGCACCTTCAATTATTACTCGTCTTGAATATTATTTTCTTTTCACAAGTAATTTTGTTCACAGAGGCAAACGGATAAACTTTGGATAAAATCAAAAGACTTGTGGAGTGCCAACTTTAATTTTCGCTTGTGAGGAGGATCTTCAGTAGTGGAGGTGCTACGGGGGAGCCACCTGTGTAGCGATTGTTAATTCTATGTCTATAGTACTATAAAATATATAGTAATTTTTGCTTATGGTCTTATAGAATCAAAATAGTGGATTCAGACTTCCATTTTTCAATGTAGTGCCGAAACAGGAACTTAATTCATTACCAAAAAGAGAAAATCAGGAGAAAAAAAAAATCAACAAAAACATGCACACATACACACACACACACACACACATACACACACACACACACACACACACACACACACACACACAAAATATATATAATTATATATATATATATAATATATTATATATATATATAAATATATATAATAATAATATATTAATATATTATTTATAAATATATATTATATATAATATATATTAATAATATTATATATATATTATATAATATAATATATATATATATATATATATATATATATATATAATATTTATTATATATATATTATATAGATATATGATATTATAAATAAATAATATATATAAATATTATAGTATTATAATATATATATATATATATTATAATATTAAGATATATATAAGATATAGTATATATATAAATGTCTATTTATATTATAATTAATCATAATTATAATAAGATAAATATAATATAAAAAATATTATAAATATATAAATATAATATATATATATATATATTATATATTATATATATAATATATATATAGAATATATAATATAAATATATATAGTTATATATATTATAATAAATTAGTAGATTAATAATAATTATATATAATATTATTATATATATAATATATAAATGCCAAAGAAATTACCAGGAACAAAAATTCCTAAACGTTTTTAATTTTCTTGCCGACTAGTTTCGGGTGATTACATCATCTACCAATTATCAAGGGTTAGATATATAATGAACAAACTATAACAAAAGTACGAAAATTATGGGCACAATATTTAGTCCTCCATTGTACTAAAAAGATATTTATTTTTCGATATTCATTTTTGGCAAACGAAATACAAAAGCATTATTTAAAAGACAATTCACACTTTATATCAAAAATTTTTAATAAAAGTAAATTTCATTCATTTTTGGAACATGATGACCCAAGTGATATAAAAATTTTAAAGAATGGAGTCAGTCTCTTTCAAAGTTCAAATATTTAAACTTGAATCTGTTTAGGATGATTTTTCTGAAGAGAATAAGAATTGATTGCAGAATATAAGGGGATGGTACAAATGTTTTCAAAGTCTAAAGTAAGAAACATCAAGTAAACCTAAATAGAAAGACTTAGATGTTCAGTCATCTTTCCTGTGTAGTTGGCAATAATAGTCACCGAACTTAGTATAATATATAATTATAATTTATATATTTTTAATAATAATATATATATATATATATATATATATTATTATAATATATAATGATATATAATTTATAGTATATATATAGATATAATATAATTATAATATATATTATATATAAAATATAATATAATATATATATATATATATTTATATTATATATATATATATATATATTATACATATATATAGTATATATTTTATATATATATATATACTGGTATATTATAATAATTATATATATATAACTTAATAATATATATGATTAAATATATAATATAATATAATATATATTACCTGAATAATTTATATAAGACCTATAAAATATTTATATATAGGTGAATCTATAATCCATTGTATATATCCATTGTAGGATTATATATAAAATATATTAATATCTAAAATATAATATGCATAAGATTATTTCGTATATTTATATTTTTAAATCCAGTATATTATATATATAATTATAGTATATATATATATAATTATAAATATATATATATATTAAATATATATATAATTATATATATATATACCGTATATATATATAGATAATATAAAATTTTTTAATTAATAATATATATAATATAAATATAATATATATATATATATTAATTGATATAATATTATATATATATATATATATTATATATGATAGTATATTATATATATATATATATATATAGATAAATATATATATATTCATTAAAATAGCAGGTAAGACCTTCAGATAGTAAACTACAATAAGCGTCAGGGAAACGCTATAAATATAAAACTAAAAAAATATATTTATAAATTCAAGTAGAAAAGAGAATGCTGAAGAAGCTGTGTACTTGCTATATTTACAAATTCAAAGTATATCCTTTATATAACATATACATTAGCTTTGTGTGTGCGTATGTTTGTTCATTTTGGACTGTATGTGACGATCCCATATTTGAAGAAAAAAAAAAAAGCTGGAATGAAACTTGAAAAACCTCTTCTTTTTACTCTTGAATTTTTTTCCAGAAGCTCATTGATCTTAAGATAACAAAGATTTCTATAATTTTCTTTTATTCACGATGATACTTCAACTATTTTAATATGTTAAAAGCTCTACTTCCACTACTACCAGTACTACTGCTACGATTAATAATAATAATAATAATAAATAATAATTACATAATAATTAATAATAATAATAATAAAATTAGATAATAATAATAATAAATTGAATAATTGAATAATAATTAAAATAAATAATAATAATAATAATAATCTTTCTTCTTCTCGTTCTTTTCTGTCTTTCTTCTTCTTCTTCTTCTTCTTCTTCTTTCTTCTTCTTTCTTTCCTTTCTTTTTTCTTTCTTTCTTCTTTTTGTTCTTTGTTCTTTGTTCTTTGTTCTTTGTTCTTTGTTCTTCTTTTTATTATTATTAGTTTTTTTTTTGAAGTTCTTTTACTCTTCTGAATAATTCTTTATTTCCAGAAGAAAATATTTATTAAAATTTATTTTCTCCTGAAAATAAAGAATTATTCAGAAGAATAGAAAGAACTTTCAAAAAGTGTTAAAATTGGCGCTGATTTAAAATTTTATTATTATTATTATTATCTATTGATATTATCTTATTTTTATTATTATTATGATTTATTTTTATTAGATTATTATTTATTTATTATTATTATTATCTATTATTAATTATTTTATATAAAAGTATTTCATTCTGCTATCCTATAAATTACAGCTATAAATGCAGTAATATCACAAAATATTTATAGCTTTTTTTCCTGCTTTTTTTTAATTCTTTTATAATTGAGCAATCCGAAATAAAATCGACAATAAAATGAACCTTATCAGCAGCAACATACACTTTTAGAGTAATAATAATAAAAATAATAGTCAATATAATAATAATAATAACTAATGATTTATAATAATAATAATAATAATAATAATAATAATAATAATAATAATAATAATAATAATAATAATAATAATGAATATAATAAATAATAAATAATAATATAACTACAACTTACTACTACTAACTACTGCTAATATAATATAATATATAATAATAAATAATAATAATACATGTATACTACTTACTTACTTACTACTACTACTGTACTGATTACTAACACTACTACTGGACTACACTACTACCTACTTAATAATAATTAATTAATAATAATAATAATAATAATAATAATAATGTAATAATATAATATATAATTAATGAATATAATAAATAATAAATAAATAAATTGTGCTTCTTATCTGCAATGACAAATGAATTTACGATGGATTGTTATGATTTTGAAAAGGTTTTTAAAAGAAAAGAAACATATAAATCAGCCCTGATCAACTGTTACCACCCTTTAAATTTAACGGAGTAAATGAAAATAATAAACAAAACACTCAACAAAAATTCTATAAACAACAGGACAATTAACGAAAAATATCTCTGAAGTAGTGAAATTTTATTTTAAACAACTTAAATGCAAAAGACTTCGATAAAAGAAGAAAAAAATGCGTACGCAGCATTATGTTAACGCTCAATTACACAAGATAACGTCAAAATATCACAGTTCTTTTAAACTAAGTACCACAACAATGAAAACATTCTTCCTGAGCTTTCTCTCACTAAGGTACCCTGTTCAGTTAAATCCCTAATGTCCGTGTTGTTTTTTTTTCTTTTATACCAATTGATTTTTGTCCCGAGTCTGACTGTACATCGACGTATATTGGTTACACGACTGACTAATAGATTTACAGATAGGGCATACCAGCACCAGCTTTTCTTTAAACCGAATGTAAAAATTATCACGAACTATTTATTTAACTGAGCCACAACAAGACAACAATGTACCTGATTAATTTTCAAAATCATTTAAAATGTTACACTCGTCATGTGAAGCCCAAAAACTGAAAATAGCTGAGGCCTATTTCATAGAAAACATTTAAAACCAGACATAAACATAAAGTTCAACGTATTATTTGTCCCTTTCTAGTTAACATATAATTTGAAAATGCTAAAATCTAATTTTGTAATTTAAATTTTTTAAATTATATGTTAATTATAATTCATTCTATTGTAAGAATCTAAACTCGAAAAGTATGTCGAGGTCTTACGCGACAGAAAATACCGCGTCAGGATCTAATTAAATTTCAAATATGCCTCTTACTTTCTTTGTAAAATTATTCTTTAGTAATAACTAAAGAAACTAAATGATTATCAGAAGAAAATATTTAGGGAGTAGGAAGCAAAAAGTAAAGCCTTATATATATATAAAACAAAACGCTGATAGTAACAATTTCTAAATAATAAGTAATAGATAATAATAATAAGTATTAAGTTAATAATAATACATAATAAGTAATAAATAATAATAATAATATATTAATAATAATTAGAATTATATATGAATAATGAATGAATAATAATAATGAATATATAATAGGACCGACTACTGCTTGGCACTGCAACCGAGAGGTTGCCAAATACGGTTTTTGTCGATCGTGTTTTATTTGCAAGAAGAAATATATTCGCGTATATATCATAATTATATATATATATCTATTATTATATATATAATATATATATATAATATATATATATAATATATATATTCTATATATATATAAGTATATATTAATATATATACTAGGCTTAGGGAATATTAATACTGGGGAAAGTATATTCTCTGCTTCGAAACACAATTCACACCCCCGTTTCACGCCCCCGTTTCAATCTTAACTTGCGTAGCCACTTTCAAACCCGATCTATACTATTCGATTTCTTTTATCTAAATATATATAAATAATAAATAATAATATTATATATATATAATAATATATATAATATTATATATATATAATATATATAAATAAATATATATATATATATATATATATAATAATATATATATATATATAAATATATATATATTAATATATAATAATTATAATAATATATAATATTTAATATATAAATTATAGTATATAATATAATATATAATATATTAATAATATATTAAATAATTAATATATAAATAGATAAATATATAGATAATAACTGATAAATATAATATAAATATTATATATATAATATTTAAAATAATAATATATAATATACATAAATATAAATATTATATATATATACGGTAAAAGGAAATATAAAACATAGTAACAAAGGTTGTCAAAATATTAAATAACTGAATATATGTTATTAATCATTAAAATTAATAAAAAACAATTTTAATATTTTAATAGTGAATAGAAGTTAAATTTAAAAAGAAAAATAAAAAACACAAACAGATGAGGAGAAAAACAATTTATGTGACTGTCATACAGATAAAAAAAAATTAAACTATAATTTTATATTTTCTTCTTATTTAAAAAATGAGTTTTTAGGCAGAAAATGAATTCCAGAAAATGAATAAGAAATAGTTTCAATGACAAAATAGGATTCTTTTGTTTGAATATTGATAATTAATTGTTTGGACGAATAAGAAAATTGTAACGCATGCAATAGTTGAAGGTGACATTATAAGAGAAAGAGCGGAAAAAGTTCTTTTTCCTGTTGTCAAACATGTTACACGGAATGGACCTGTTTATGTTTCACTACTCCGTCAGTTTTGATTTTTTTTGTTTTTTTTTATAATATTTCTAGTATATGATCCTAACATTAATTGAAGGAGGTTGACGGAGCAATGATTTAAAAATATATAGGAACAGTTACGTTTTACGACTCCGTGCAGTTTTAATTTTTTTTTTTGTAACTAAAGGAATACCCCAAGGGAAACCGCAAAGATGCAGGAGTCGGGGTCTCCGCCTCCGGTTAATTGTGAACGACAGGGTAGGAATATTTCCCCCCCCCTCCGGGGGGGTCTCCGGAACCCCCGTCTTTGGTATTTTGGTGTCGGGCGGTGTCCTCGTGCCCCTTCCCTACGGGGATGGTGGAAAACGCTCCCCCCATTCTTGTTCCCCCCATCGTCCGGACTCGAAGCCCCAATTTTTTTTATTTCTTTTTTTTTAATTTTTTTTTATTTACATTTTTGTAATAAGCTTTACACGCTGATTCCCAAATTATGTAATTGGTTTTTCTATGTAACTTGAAGTGTCGTACTTTTCGAGATTATTTCATTTATAAAAAAATATCTTTATTTTATTTATTTTTTTTTTTTTTTACATTTTCAGATATAATAAGCCTACTATCGTGATTTCAGAATATGCAAATTGAGTTTTCGTGTAAGTTTTCCCAACGGAATCAACAACACCTAACTTTAAGTTAATTTCCCATGATGATAACTATACTATATATTATTATATTATATATAATAGTACTACGTCTAATATTAATTTTCTATATATTACTAAATAATATATATAATATATAATATAAATATATAAATAATAGTATAATATTAATATATTAAATATAATATAATATATAATATATATAATATATATATTATAGTTGATGGACCGGATGTCAAATTTGACTGTTTGCGGATACGGCGCGAATGCGGATGCGGATCTTAAAGATGGTATGAAGGATGCGGAATTGGCGGATGCGGATGGATTCTAAAGTAGATGAAGGATGCGGAATTGCGGATGCGGATGCAGATGTTTACTTTTTTGAAGTTTGAATTAAAAATTAGCAATATATACCCAGCTACATACTAAATAACTAATATACTAGTTTAATTATACAATATATAATTATATATAATATATAATATGATATATATTATATATATTATTAGTATATATATATATTATATATATATAAAAATATATATTATATATAAATTATATTATATAATATATATATATATATATATTATAATATAATATATATGATATATTATATATAAGTATATATTAATATTACATATATATATAAAATTGACTATAATATTATATATATAATTATATAAATTATATAAATATATTTAGTATATATAATATATATGTATATAGTAAATATATATATATATAATATATTATATACTATATTATATATTATTATAAATTATATTCTAATTTAGAAAGAAATAAATATATATAATATATATATATATATAGTATAGTGTATATAGATACTATAATATACTTATATTATGTGATGTACATATGATACATTGGATAATATATAAATATTTTATATATATTATATATATATATATTAATATAGTATATATATATAATTATATATTATATATAACTATATATTATATATATATACTATATATATACTTTATTAGGTATATTATGATATATATATATACTCTATAATATATATATAGTATTTACTAGTATATATATATATCTATACATCTTACATTCTACCAGTCGGGCTTCGGCCATGTCAGTGGGGCCAACCTTCGCTTCCTTCTTGTTCTAATTCCATACACGATCAATCCGCATCACGTTCAATGCTTGAGAAATGTCCCCAATCATTGAGATCCATCTACTGTGTCTCGTCCACCTCTTCCGCGGTTTCTCCCCTCGAGTCTCATCCCTCCGGGTCGCACCTCCACCTCCTGCTTGAACTCTCTCTGTCCCTGCTTCCTCTCCAAGGGTTTTGTTTCCCCACCGATCGCAGTCTGTCTGCGTCCACCTTTATTCGAATTATGGGTTTCACACCCATACTTCATCCTCACTGTCTCGTTTCTCACTCTGCCTCTTCTCGTCTTTCCAATCACTGTCCTAAACTTCACTCCGCTGTCTGAATTTACCTCACTCTCCTCTCTTCCCTGGGTTTCCATGCTCCATGTCTTCCGCCCCAAGTGTTCAACAGTAGCGGCGTTCACATCTCCTCGTATATTGCTCTGCTTCCTCTTAATTTGTTCATATTATTTATCTTCAGATGGTAAGGATTATTTGCTTCTTACATTCCTGCCATACTGGCTCAATCCTATCTCAATTTCCTTTTGCAGCGCCCCGCTCTCCCCTTCTCTTCAAGTGCTTCCTAAAATTTATATTCTATGCACATTTGTTATATCTCTCTACGTCTTACCTTCTCACTATACAACTCACTCCTCCTCCTTCTCTGACTTTTAGACTTAACCAGTTTATTTCTTTTTTTCTCACTTCATAATTCTTAATCCTGTTTCTCTCAACTTTTCTTGCAAAACACCACCATTTTGCTTCAACCTTCTCACCAATCTCACTCATAACACGCCAGGAATCATTTAGTTAAGTATATACCATGGTATGCCTCAGTCAATCTCTTTAAATCTCTCTTTTACATCCTCTTATGACTCGTGTGTCCAAATCCTAATAACAGTATCGGCGACAGCATACACTACCCTGCCTTTGCTCCATTTTTAACCTCAAACCATTTCCTCGTTTTTTAATATTCTGTTCTTACCTTACTATATGCTATTCAGTATGACTTCTTCGCCTTTATCTACTCTGCCTCCAACTTCATTAATCCCTCTCCGGTAACTCTCCACAGCTTCTCTCTGAGTACAGAATCAAATGCTTTTCTTCAAGTCTATTGAAGCGATATATGCCTTCATGATTGTATTTACCCATGTCTGTTCCTGTATATTCTTAATATGCAAACATTTAAATCTATGTACTTTATGTGGTCGACCACTCTTACCCATACTATCTTTTTTCATCTTTTCTCAATTCTTATAATGGTTCTATTTTTTGGATTTTAATTTTCTTTCTAATATTCCTTCATATTACTTCGCCATGTGATCCATTAGTGAGATTTCTTATAATTTTTTACATTTCCTGCGTTCCTCCTTACTTTTTATAAAAGGGAACAATTAATTGACTTTGCTCACCAACCTATCCGGCATTCTACTTCTCACACACAACACCTGTTTCGACTATCTCTGCTATCAAAGGCTTTTCAGCTCTCTCCTCTCCCTCCCCTACAGCAAAACTCAATATATATGCCCATCTAGCTAGTGTGTTTCTCTCTTCATTTTCCTTTAAACGCTCTGCTCCTCAAAATTCTCCTCCTCGGTATTACCTCCCTTCTCTATCTCACCTCATAGTTCTACTTCCTTATACTTCCTCTCCTCTACCATTCTTCTTTCCGACTGCACTTTCCATTAGTTCACAAAAGCATCAAAGTAATCATCCAACTCTTTATTTTTCCTCCGTGGTTGCTTGAGCCAATGCTTTTCTCCATTTTTGTTTTTGATATTACATACTCTACTCTTCGTTCCTCTATACGTTCTTGCCAATGTAAAAATCTTCTTCTTGCTTCCCTTTCAAATCATCCATCAGTTCCTTTGCTAGCGTCTAAGCCACTCCTCTTTGCCCTCCTTTCACTCTCTTCTCATATTTTTAAGTAGATTAAACATGCAAAAATGTTTTTAGACTTTATTAATAATTTTATAATATTAATATATATATAGAATATAATACCTTATATATATATATATATAAATATATTTATTACTTATAATACAATTATTTATCATCTTTATATATACTATATATATATAGTATATATATATTATATATATAATATTTATATATATATATATATTATAGTGTAATATATATATATATATTATATATATATATATATATAATTATATATATATATATATATAATATATACTATTATTATATATATATATATATATATATACTTAATATATATATTACATAATTATATCTATATATATATACAGATAATCGAAAATTCAAAAGTTACAATTATTCCCAATGAAAACTCCCATGATAAAATAACAAATAATATTTATTTCATATGCATTTAATCACATGTAGAAAACATCCGCATCATCCTCATTTTGTCAAAGAGGTATGCGGATCGCGGATGCGGAGTGTGCCGTTAGTGAGGATGCGGGATGCGCATGTCCAATTCTTAGGTGCGGCCATATGTTCGGCAAAATGCGGCTGCGGATGTCATGTCCATCATAATACATATTATATATTATATATATATTATATATATATTTTTATATATTATATATTATATATATTATAATACATATATATATAATATATATTATATTTCATTATATATATATTATATTATATATTAATATGTATAAATATATATTATTAATAATTATATATATTATATATATATATATATAAATTTTATTACTAATAATATATTATATATATAATATATATATAAGTTGCATTAAACTAAATTTTAAAATTTAAACTCGTTTATTTTATCATTTTCCTTGGCTTCTTTTCAATATTTTAAATGTATCGATATTTCAAATGTACTCGATTCGATAGATCATTTAAAAAGTACTTGTGTCCATTTTATATATTAATATATATATATAGTATATTTATATATTATATATATATATATAATATATTTATATTAATTATTTTTTTATATATTATATTATATATATATATATATATTATATAATTATATATATATAGATATAGTATATATAATATATAGGCCAGTCGTTTAGTAGTTAAACCGTCATATATATCTTATCAAAAACTATTTAAGCTACAGATAAAGTGTAAAATTACATTTGGTGGAATGCTGGTCCAATTCTAGTACGTAATAATGTGTGTAAAAAAAAAAAAAAAAAAAAAAAAAAAATAAAAAAAAATATATCTCAAAAATTACAATAGCTACCAGCGAAAAGGGAATACATTTTTGTAATCCTTGTAAAAAATTTCACAAAGGAAAATGCTTTATACGGCATCACTTAGGGGGCTCGAGCACGGATGGAAACACAGGGGGGACGTGTTTCCATCCCGGTTAGGGAGGGGCGTTACGGAACCCCGCTACTACCCAAATACCCATTGAGCGGGGGTTCCGGAGACCCTCCCCGGAGCGGGGGAATTATCCTACCCGTAGTTCCCGGTAAGCCGAGAACGCCGACTCCTCCTACTTCGGGGCTTGGTATACCCTCTATGTGTTAATTACTATTAGTGAGAAATAAAAAAAAAACAAAATTAATAGAAGTCTATTTATTTATGAAAGTGTTTGACCGTGAACAGTAAGTAAATAAATAATAATAATTTTAGATGTAAAGAACAGTAGTGCCTATCTATTACTATTTATTAACATATGAGTTAATTTTATTTTTTATTTTTTTTACATTTTCTAGGTGACAAATTTTACCAGATTCCCAAAAAATGTTATTCCCTTTTCGCCCTGTAAGCATATTTTGTGGGTTTGATGATTTAATAATTTGGTTTTTATTTTTTTTGTTACAATTTTCCAGTACTTAAACAATTGTGTTTATTATTCTTAATATAACTACTGGGTCTGTTTCAAAAATTTTATAGAAGTTTCATGAGATTTTCAAAAATTAAACACGGATAATAATACTTAATTAAACCTGTTTTTAATTTGATTGGATATTATATATATTATATAGTATATAAATAAATAATATGTAAATATAATATGTCAAATTATATATATATATACTATATTATATATACATAATTTACAGATAATAATTAAAATAAAATAAAATAGACGAATAATTTACAACTTTCATCCACTTCTTCTTAGTCATCATTCACCATCGGCTTGCTAGGCCTGGTATCATCAAAACTATAACTTCACATAACGATAATTCTCTATAAAGCACTATTTTCGTTACTTCAAAACAAAAAATTTAGTAACGTGCCAAACTGCCAATCATCATTGGGTGCACGCGTAGCTCAGTCGGGCAGCGCTCGCATTTTTTATACAGTGGTATCGAATCGTGATCGGTCAGGAAAGCAAACCAATGATATGATCATATGATAAACGAAAGATAACGAATCATGACAGAGGTCCTATACTCCCTCACATAACACGATACTCTATATATATATATATATATATATATATATATATATATATATATATATATATATCTCTCTCTCTCTCTCTCTCTTTCTATATATATATATATATACTATATATATATATATATATATATGGTTATTGGTGAAGAATCGTGGAATCATCACACTTAGTTGAAAGGAGGTCAAATCACCGTTCCAAAACTAATGGGGCCGATATGTTTCCGGATACGACATTTAAGTATAAGGAGTCATGGAGAGGGAAGCAGAGAAGAAAAGTGTTCCAAGAATTTTCAATGTAGGCAACTTGCAAGAATAAGCACTGCGGTCAGATCTGAGGTCAGAGATTTTGGAAAAAAAAGAACCAGAGCTGATAAATGACGAATCGCAGCGAACTAATCAGAGAAGGAGATATGTAATTAGAGTTTGGAAAGGCAGTGTCATTTAAAGAGGAGAGGAGAGAGAAAGTGCTTTGTGCAGCAGAACAGGAAGATAATTTTAACAGTTTCTGACAGCAGGAACTAATTGGCAAGACAGTTATTGGGGAGACAGCACTTATTACCGCTCTAATATATATATATATAGCATATATATAACCTCTTCTCCATATATATATATATATATATGCCTCTTACTATATATATATATATATATATATATATGCTCTAATATTCCTCATATACATATATAATATATATATATATATACTCTTTCTTATCTCTATATATATTTATTCTCTATTCTCTATATCTTTATATATAATATATATATCATATATATATATATGAAGAAGCTTCATAACTTAATATTGACTCTTTAAGCACAACTGTTCTTTTGTTCTGTTTCTGACTTCTATTTCTTCAGACATAGAACCTTGAACTTCTTATAATGAACTATATATAATTTACATTGACCGTTATTTTCCGAAAAAGCTGGTCTTCTGTTCTGTTCTTCAGACAAGAAACCACAAATATGTAAATTGTTCTTCAACTAAGTTAATGTTTAATAATATTTTTCTGTTATTTATCAGTATTCAGGTTATTTTACCATGCAATGAACACTGCAATATAATATTTTCGCTCTTTTTCTAACTTTATCTATATCTATATCCTATTAATTTTAAACCCATGCGATTTTCATGGATCGATTTCGGTTTTATTTATTTGAAGGATCTCAGTATTACTTAAAGCGATGTGCAAAGCGACTCATGAACAGGAAGGAGCGAGCGAGGTGAGCAAAGCGCCATGTTTTTAAAGCCCCCTTCGGTATGCCGTAGCATGCCATGCTGATGTAAAAGCTGACCACCGAACATGCATGCCGCCAGAAGCTTTGATCAAACCAGGGATCAACGATGCATATCAACATCATCTTGTTATGTTTATTATTGTTTTACGTTCGGTTTAATTTTTATGTGTATGTGTTTATGGTTCAAGTTTCTTTTGATTTCTTATAAAACAATATCTCTCTAATATTTATTAACAAAGAACTAACGTACACAACTCTTTATAAACTCAATCAAGTACTTATTTTCTGAAAAGATAGTACGTTTTATTTACTTAAAAAGATTAGTATTTGATTTTTTTTTAGCTTTTAACTTTTAATTGTAAATCACCGCATGCTTCCTGTCTCTATCTTTATCTACTCTTTTATTTATGTATTTATTTTCTTTTGGTATTTTAATAACTTCTTAGTATTTGAATATTATGGTATTGTATTATTTCTTTGAAGATGGGTCAATAGAGACCTGTTTTGATAATGTCCATATTATATACTAAAGCTAGGTGTTGGGGAAGTAATTTCTCATGTAAATTTTCATTATATATATATATATATATATATATATGTATATATATATATATGCATATATAACATACCTCCTATATATCTTTCTCTCTCTCTCCATATATATATATATATATGTCTATCAAAAGAATTACGGCTTTCAGCTTATATAGCATGGAAACAATAAGTAAGTATACTCTTATATATATATATATGTGCTATATATATATATATATATATATGTATATATATAAATATGTAGATACTATATATATATATATATATATATATATATATATATGAGCGAAAATTAGTTTTTAAGATTCTAAAGGGCTGTCAGGTTATTATTAACGATTTTCATGTTTTTAACTTTATTAGTGGAAAAAGGCAGGAAAAAAATCGAATCAACTCATAAAAATCAAACTGAAAATGAAATAAGTCAGATTTGGGGAATCTGCAGCTGAAAAGGCCAAAGTGGCAACCTAGGGTTGCCAACCTTGCACTGAAGTGAAATGATTGGGTGCATTCCAGCAAAAATCTGGATTGAGTAATCTTTCTTTAGCTGTATCGATTCAACAGTGTTATACTATTTTCACAAGCAATTTTTACCTGCACGAAAGTAAACCAAGCGATAATGGATGGGAAGTGGTTACATACGCATTAATTTGCTGCTACAATTAGAAATAACACGGTAGTAGAAAAAGTACTGGACGTAGAGAGGACTTTTTCCATTTTACGAGCAGTAAATTGAAGCTTTGCTGCACGTCGAGCCAGCCAATATACAGCTGCACAGCAATTTTTGTCATCAATTGATGCAGATTTTTACTGTTTGTGCAGTCACCTCGTAAGCGCAGCTATTCTAGCAGTAAAAATATTTTTCTTACGAGCAGTAAAATACTGCATGTGAAGCCTTAGCTTATTTTTTTTAACATTGTCACCACTCACGGGCTGGGCCCTTTTCAAGGAGGGGACCAAAAAATAGTAATCAGAATAACCATACCAAGAGTTTAATCACTAGCTTCTAATAGCTCCTAATTTTTCCCAGACACGAACCCAAAGAAGCTAAGAAGTAGAACTAATCTACGTGCCTCTGTCACAGTAAGAACATGAAAACCTAAGATACAACGTATGCGGCAAGCAAAGATTATTTTAAGATTTTGGCTGTAACCATGATTGAAATCATTACAACCAATGAAAATGGAATAATTGATAATTAATTTGCTTTATTTATAACAAATTAATGATTAGAAAATACTAAAATAATTTCCCCGAAATAATTTGTATACAAATCTTAAAGTTAAAAATGTTTACAAAAGGTATTTATTCTAAAAGAACGCTTTGCACTTACCACTAGATATTTATTTCTATCAAGTGACCATGCCAAATTCGCTGCGGCGAAAGTTAAAGACAGAAATTTCGATCTTTAAATCTCAATGCAAGGAGTGGAAAGATCGCATAAGCCGATCCTCTTTGAACGTTTTCCTTGAAGAATCATCAACATTTTAAGACCCCGCAAATTAAATGAATGTTACACCATCAAGTCACCAACACGAAATATATTTCTGAAATTTTTTATTTATTGACCAAACAAATTTCTGGGGGGCAGGCTCCCCTACCCCCTTACTTACCTTTATACTGGGGTGGTGTAAATAAGTTCTGAAGGGGTCTCAGAACACATAACCTCTTAAAAAGCTTGTTTAGTAAAAGAGAAAATGGGATCCTTTTAAGAAAAATTATTAGAATAGGAAACAGCAAGAATTTAAAGTGTGATATCTGGCGACTGAGATATTGCCATGTATATAGATCAGTGAGAATAGTTTGATGTAAAAACAAACTATATTTCTTGTTATAATAAATGTCAGAATGGTCAGAGTTCAGTTACTCTAAGACAGATCACTCAGCATTTCCTACCAACGGCTATTTGAAATTGAGTGGAAGGTATTGGAAAGTGAAACTGGTAATGAAGAGTAGAATCGTAGGCATAGGAGTGTATAGGTGAGGAAGTAGTAGATAGAAGGTCATTGATGAGAAAGTAGAAACCGGAAGTTGATTATAGGACGGAACCTGTGACACCACTGTTAAAAGATGTGAAGGATGAATGGTGTCCGTCTACGACTGTTTTGCCGGGGACTAGCAATAATGGTCGACAGGAAAGTCTGTTGACAGGAAAAAGGGTCGACTGCAACATCAAAAAAAAATTAGCATAGGTTAGGTTAGGTTAAGTTAAGTTAAAGATAGAGTTAAGTTTGGAATTTGGATTCGTTAAGAGAAATAATAGGTCGATCGAGTAAGTGGAAATCATGTTACAGAGAAAAGGATTAGATACCGAAGAATGAAAGAGACAGATTTGGAAATCAAAGCTTAGTGCCAAATTTCGATAATACCAACTCCAGAGCAAGAAGGAAGAATGGACGAATGGACGAATGGCGGAGGACTGAAGAATCAGGGCGAAAGGCAGAAAGAAAGATCAACTCGGTTTAGAGCTTTTTGTGGCTCCATATTTGCGATCTGATAAATTGGAAAAATTAAAAGGAGGTTTCAAGGTCTTCTTGTTAACATAGTTTCAGCTTTGGAAAGAATGGAGGTTAAGGGGGATATTAGGACGATAGTGGAGGATTTAGAAAGTCTCCCGTTTCCGGAGAATATGGGTAGAACATTTTTGCATGTTTCCAGCAGGGATGGGATGGGCGAAGTGGAAAGAACAAGCAGCCAAAGGGCATTGTGTGCTAACTCAAAAGCACAAGTTTTAAAACCACAGGAAAAATACATCTGGATCATATAAACTTTCTTAGTGCTAAGTTCAGAGAGAGCAACAATAATTACAATACCAGGGAATAAATGTGTTGGATGAGAGATGGAGATGGAAAATAACTGGAATCGTCCTTAGCTAGAGTTTAGCGAAGAGTTCGGGCCAAATATTGTGCAGTCAAATGATATACTAGAGGAGAGAATGAAGAAATACAAGTTAGGAGGTTTTGAGAGAGAGAGAGAGAGAGAGAGAGAGTTTAGAGAGAGAGGAGAGAGAGAGAGAGAGAGAGAGAGAGAGAGAGAGAGAGAGAGAGGAGGAAGAGTTTGCATTATCTACGGAGAAAAAGAGTTTTTCAGTTTAAGGAGAATATATTTTTTTCGCAGGATTATTCTTGAAGAATGTATAAAGCTACATATTTCTTGGAGTTTGGACTCACAATATTATGTCATGAAGGTATTCTTTTGGTACCAGGTAAGCATAGATATAGATTTTACACATTGATTTTAGGTGAATAGATATGGAATGTTTAGCCTCCAGGTCATAGAAAACCACCTTGATTACGCGTTCTTCACTTTGAATTGATTAACGAACAGTAAGCATTCCATGGAAAATAAAGATGTACGACCTCAAACCAAACCAATTTGCAGCGCAAAGCACTAAAATAGTTTTCTAGCGTTAGACGCTTTTAACGGAATAACTTTGAAAAGATGAAGAGATAAAGAGATAAGAATGTGTGGGAGAACCCGCCAAGGTAGCAGAGTTAACAAGAATAAGGAGAAGAATGAAAGTTAACGAAAGATTTAAAGGTCTAACTATTGTGTTGGTTTATCTCCAACTTTGATGAAGGCTGGATAATGGGAATCAATCGATGCTCGTTCGA
>JABUQX010104520.1:52500-77543 GCA_015478945.1 Trachelipus rathkii | reverse complement strand
GGGGAGACAGAAAGCTTGAAAAGTCACTCATTCGACTAGCTGCATCGATTGCACTTGTTTGCCTTCATTGAGCCACTACTTGGCATCAGATTGGCATCATTGGCCACTCACTGGGCACTACTCACTCCAGACTTAGAATAATCATGTACGTATAGAAATCCCTAGTACTCTTACATTCGACCTCATTTCATGCGGGTCGAATGATCCAATGGTATATGGCGGTTCAGGCTTAATATCATGTTAAACAAGGTTAAGACTCAAGTATGTAGGGACCGTGGTAAGGAGTTGGGTGATTTAGATGTAGTGAAGGTGAGTGGGTGGTCTAGGGTGATGTAGTGTAGGCTAGTGAAGTGGTGGAGCAGTAGGTGTAGGCAGGATACAGGGATGGGATCTGAGGTGTAGGTGTAGCTAGTAAGATGGTGAGGCTAGGATAGTAGGTATTAGCTCGTCTAGTGTAGGTTAGTTATTAGGTGTTAGTCTGGTTTAGTTGGGTAGTTAGTTAGGTTATGAGCTCACTAGTAGTTAGTCTTAGGTTAGGTTAGGTGTACGTTGGTCAGTTAGTCGGTCAGGTTAGGTGAGGTTAGGTCTAAGTTAGTTAAGGTATAGTTAGTGTGGATTAGGTTTTAGTTAGGTTAGGTAAGGTTAGGTTCAGGTTAGGTTTAGGTTAGGTTAGGTATATATGTTGTATGTGTGTGGTGTGTGTGGTGCGTGTGGTGGTGTGCGCGCGCGCCCGCGTGTGTAGATGTTACGAAATATCAAAATAGGGCTAAGCCCTAAAGGGGCCAAAAAAAATTAGGTGGGCCAAATTGACCATGCAGATGACAAGGTTTTGTGCGAAAAAATTTAGGCTGGACATGTACCACGGTTGCTGACGCCCGTTCTGGCGAAACCCTTCTCGAGGGTTGCAAAAAGGGTTGCCGAAAAAAATTAGGGTGTTGCCAAAAATTATTCTCAAAAAATTAGAGTTCCCAAAAATAGGGTTCTCAAAAAATTAGGGCTGCCGAAAAAATAGGGATGGCAAAGCGGGAGGAAGAAGACAAATGGGTTGTCAAAAAAGGTCAGGCTAAAAAAGGTAAAGCAAAAAAGTCCAGGCAGGTAAAAATTTGGATCAACAAAGGCAAGCCAAAAGTCAGCCCAAAAAGGTCAAAGGCAGGTTAAAAATTGGGCTCAAAAAAGTCAAGCTTAAGCGTAGAAATCAGCTTGGTCATTAATGCCATCTTCGTGGCGAAACCATCCCTACTACTATATATGATCCAATGTAAATAAGCATTTATGTAGATTTAAACGGAACTTTCGCTTCGTAGTACTATATAGGTGATGCCTGAGTCACTTTGACCTGAGGTTTGAGTAAGTGCGGTACTTCGCTATACACAGTATTTTATTTATGGTTATTATATATATATAATATTATATTTAATATATTTATATTATTATATATATATACTATATATATATATTATTATATATATATAATATATATAATTATATATTATATATATATATATATTAAATAATATATATATGGTATAAACTTTTGGCGGTTTCACGGATTTAATATATTTAATAACATAACAAATCTTTAAAAAAAAATAATAAATCTTCTTTAAAAAAGACAGTTAAAAATTTTTATTTCACTTATTTAGTTTGTCATGCAAATTACAATTGGACTCTTTCAATTGCTGAAATTAAACTGACATTTATATGACAGGAAACTATTAATAAATTTTCTAAATAAAATATACAGTTGGTTGTTATTTTCCTTCTTGATGTCCTTCAAGAATTTTTTGAAGAATATTGAATTTTGAATTTGTCTATTTTAATCCTAATACTTTTGTTGGACAATTTCAGATATCTACTAAATAGCTATTGACCTCAATTACTTCATTTATGTGTATTGTTGCAATATATTATGACTGAAGTTTTTTAATTATTAATTCTATGTGTTTTGATTTGTGGGCGTGAGAGCGGAAATTGGGCTCGTGTTTAATCATAAACTATGATTGTAAGTAGTTCCTAGGCAGATTCATTTGTTGCTCCCAATTTATATATATCGAACAATTCTAAAAGTATTTTATAGAATACATTGGTTTTACAGTTATTGGTTTAATAGAGGATTATATTTTTTTAAGAATGGAAGTTTTGAAAAAACAAATATTCTTAGGGAGATGGTTCTTATGTAATGCTCTATGTATAAGTACTGGAGATGTGTGATCTTTATTTTGAATGAGAGTGGTTCTGTTAAAGAATTATATTCTTTGCAGCAGACTTTAGTAAATTGAGTACTGAGTTTGGAAAAATGGATTAGTAAAAGAAATTGGTTGCTGACAAGAGTTAGCAGGGAAAATAATGTTTAAAAATAACAGTATATAGATTAAATGCTATTTTAGTGTTACGTGAGTAGGAAAACCACTGTGATGTTGTTTGGATAAGAGAAGAAATTGGTTTCCTATTACGAAATAAGAAGATGGATTTGAATTTTTTCAGAACTAGTGCGATCGAGAAAAGGAAATATGAAGAATATTGTGAATTCATAGGTGAAAAATGGAAGGCTGTATATGTATGTGTTGAAGAATATTTATTTAATTCGGAATGTGTATTAAGGAATTGCACAAAAAATGTCTACATAGCGGAGCATGTAGGTTTGAAAGAGTAAGGAAATTATAATAGGCTTCATGAGCAACAGAAACCTTTACAAAAGAGATAGTGGGACCCATTGCCACCAAAATTTTTGAAAACATAAAATGAAAGTGAAAAAAAGAGATGATCAGTGTAGACGATTATTTTTTTAGAAGTTAAAAGACATAGAGTAGTGATTTTAATCATGTAAATAATTCCAGTAATTCAGTTAAAGAACGTAAAAGGAAAGAGAAGGTCCGTCAAGCAGAGAAAATTGGTGTTGTGGTAGGGTGTTATGTTTGTGTGTTGTATAAATTCGTTGAGTGTTGAACAGAAAGAGTGATTTTAATTTTGGTACTGCTGTTTTTCGTTTAAAAGTCTGAAATATTTCTAATAACTATTTTTCAAAAACTTTTGGTTTGAGAGATGGTTCCCACACCCAAAAATTCTTTTCATGGGTTTACTCAATTTTACAAAATATATATATTTTATTAGAGTAACTGTAAAATAAAGCAATTCATAAAACCTAATTCTAAACCATAAATAATATTCTTGTACTAACAATATACATCCTCCATTCTCTACCATGACTTTCCAAATTCTTCTTTCCTTTTCTCGACAACATAGTTCTTGGAATTCATCACATCTTTTTTCTGTATATAGGAACCAACTTTCTCTTTATATAAATATTCTGTAAATTTTCCAACAATCACTTACCTATATAGCTACTTTAAATTAAATAGTGTCAAAAAGCACTCGACTTTTTCATCGGGATCTTCTTTCAGAAACCAAATTTCTTACTCAACCTTTTCCAAACTCATTCCTCATTCTACATAATTCTAGCATGCAAGAACATATTTTTATAACAGTTAACCCTCTCATCCAAATTTGAAACATATTCTTTAAACCATTCTTGTACAATACCCATCATAAACATAGAACATCTACACGTATAACAGCTTATATAACAATGATGTAGGGAATATCCACAGCAAATTCCTTTAAAAAATAAATTGAAATCTCCTAAAGCGCTCACTTACGTATTAGGATTTGGAAAATAGTCGTTATGACTGGTCGATAATAGTTTATGGAAACAAATGATCTCCTTGAGAAACTTAACCAAAATTAAGTTATGATTAACATCGATTGCCCCCAATTCGCTTCACTGCCCACAGCCCTTCAAAGACAATCATAGAATTTATATAAAGAACTTCCTCTTGAAATTATTGCAAATACACTAAATGAAATGTATTGAGGCAATTATATTTATATACTGAATTTCACAACAGTATTAGGTGGCTACCGAATATAGACAAGATCCAAAATTCAATTCTTCTAGATTCATACTACAACAACACAATGAATAAAATATCAATTTCCTTTTAAAGTGATTTAAAATTTATTTGATAGACTCCACGGTCATAGATTCTCAGTTCTCTTTTAAATTCTGCATGAACTCCATTGGATTTGTCATAGAAGATAGCTAAAATTAAGTGATTCCAAAAAGATTTTATGTTATTTTTTAAGGAGATTATTTTTTTTTAAAGATTTGTTATTTAATATAATCTAATAAAATCATGTCAAATAGCCAAGGGTTTGATATCCTACATTGCGTATCAGCAAACATCAACATATATTATATATATATATAATATTATAATATTATTATATTATATTATATATAAATTAATATATATAATAAATTATAGAAATAATATATATATATATATATGATATATATATATATATATAATATATATTTATATATGTGTGTGTCATGTGTGTGTGTGTATGTGTGTGTGTGTTCGTATGTTGATATAGTTAGTAAAATCTGCCATATATGCAACATGCAGGTGTATTACTTGATATGCGAAAAATATGACTTCAGTTGAAGTATTCTCTTTGTAAACGTGTTGCATATAAAGTGCTATAATGTACAAGGACTTATTAAATACTTAACTGACAAGGACTTAAATTTATGGAAATAAAAACTACAATTTTGCAAAACGTTAGTGGGGTGTGTACCAACACATGAAGGAAACTGGTTCATGTAAATGTTTTAATTTTGGTTAAGTTTCGCTTACGCCTTTACGTATATTTTTAGCTAGAAATATTGAGAAAAGTTTAGAGTAATCATATCAGAAGGGAGGGGGGGGGTGCGGGGGGGGCGGAAAAAAAAAAAAGAAACCCCAAAAACGTTTTTTTATCTGCTATTTAGCCAATTTAAATTTTTAGAAAGCAATAAAAATAGACAGGAAGAGCGTTAAAGTTGTTTTAAGCGTTGAATTTAAAAATTAAGTACTATGTTTTTTATATCCCATATGGAAATATAATATATTTTATATTAATATATAATATATAATATAATTAATATATAGTATATATATATGACAAACGACTTTCATTTAAGTCTGAGAAATATTTTATTTTTCAAGTAAATTAGTTAAAGACCTACAATAAAAAAAGTCCTTTTAAAATTTGATGGAGGGCAACAAAAATCGGAGGTTAGGTTCGTTGGAGCGCAACAACGATCCATCTAGGTTAGGTCTAGTTACACATTCTTAAGTTAGGTTTAGGATAAAAGTGTGATAGGTAACAGATTGAAATAATATATATATAATATAATTATATATATAATATATAAAATAAATTAAATTTTTATTATATTATGCAGATATATTATTTCCTAATATTCGTTTCTTTATTCACATAAACGCAATACCCACCGGGTTGCATTTCAAAATTACGAGAAGTTGAATTAATAATATATATATTTAATATATATATATATATAATATATATATATATATATAATCTATATATTATATATAATATATAATATTTATTATATATATATATTATATATGACGAGAGAAGCGTAAGCACGCTACTTCTGACGTCACAGTATAACGTGACGCACGAAGACTCTGACGTCACGCGCTTCAGGTATATCTACATACGAACGAAATTCCGTTTGAAAGTAAATTTTTCCCGAAAATTAAAAAGGTTATGGCAAACGTTTCCCAACTAAGTCCTTTTTCAAGCCAAAAATAAGAGAGTTAAAAAGCTGAAACGGGAGACCAGCTCAATAAAGGCGAATAAAACAAAGAAGGCAAGTTTCAGAAAAATAAAACGGTTAAAACTCTCTGGCAATCTCAAGAACTACAAACTGAATAAAAGGAAAGTCATGTAGAAGATACAGTGGAGAAAATCAGTGTAGTTGTCATGAAGTTACGATTATGAATTAAATTTGCAATAGCTCATGATCAGATCGCTATAGAAATTATTAATTTTAGGACTAGTTTATGATAATGGATGCAATATTTTATATTTGAGATTGGCCGCTAAATTCATGCGTATATATTCTACGCGGTTAGGGTTATCGTACAGTCCTAAAATTTGGGCGCGCTAGGTGGTGACGTGACTTCGTCGTAGCGATGTTTACGTGTCCGCTGCAAACTGAGGGCTTCTGGCCCTAAAATAGAAGGTCTGTAGAAGATGAAATTTGGAGATGGGAATTAGAGAAGGAAGATGTAAGTAAATTCGGGATCCGGTTCCCTGGCACCGTGTGCTGGTCAGGAAAGCGGTGCCAGGTGAAAATATTTGTATAGATTCAGTAATTGGTTCTCAGCTTATATTGTTATCGTAATCGTAGGATCTCGAATATTGAGTTATAGTCGTAAAGGTGTTGGACGAAGGGGGTCCCCAGTAGAAATGACTGAAATGCCACTACAGAGAAGCGGAGAAAGAAGTCGAGTCCGTACTGTGTGAGTTAAGTAAATATGTGTTAGTCCCTTACATGGGTATCAAAATATATGTATAGGTCGTGGAACATTGAATATTTAGGGTTTAGTTCGTAAGGGTGTCTGGAGCCCCAAAAAATGACGGGCGCAAGACCGAAGATGAGAAGGATATCTTACAAAGAATTTTCTGTTATTAATTAGAATTTTCAAATTTTCAATTGCTTTTGTTGATAATTTATATAAATAGTTGTTTGCTATTTTATATATAACCTTCTCTTTTTATCTTTATCTTTATGTTTATGTTTTTTTTTAATTAATTTATTACTTTATTTTCATTTATTTACTTTTTTATTTTTTTTGTTTTTTTTGTTTTAAACATTATTTTTCCTACAAGTTTATCTTTTCATGTTTATAAACGTAAAAATTTTCCGTTTTCAACTAACCAGTAAAATCAAACTCACCTCTTTAACTTTTAACACAAATATGTTAAAAGAATGCCAGATCAATTTAATTATTTGTTTACACCAAAACTTGAATTTTTTTTTATTAGTTTAAAAAAAAATTTTATAAAATTATTAAAACTTCTTTGTTTTTTATAACTTAAAAATTTGCTTTTTAAATACCTAAGCGAGTCGATCTAGAAAATCAAACCATCAGCACTTACCTCGGACGGGCAGATCTTTTGTTCGAGGCATTGACCCATTCCGCAAATTGTTATTTTTGTTTATTATTCTTGCAAAATATTTTTTACAAATTTTTTTAATCTTTTTATGTTTATAACTTAAACATTTGCGTGTTTTACATTACCTTAAACAGTAAATCAAACCACCCCATGATCTATTGATTCAAGTCCATCTCGTGTATCAGAAAAAAGAATTGATTAATATTATTTTTGTTTAGAAATATTTTTTACCAAATTTTTAATTCTTTTTATGTTAAACTTAAATTGGCATTTTACAAACTATCAGTAATCACCCCCGCCAATGATCTAGTCATTATTTTGTATCACACACAAACTTATATTTATTTTATTGTTTAAAAAGAATATATATTTTTGCTAAAATTTTTATGCTTTTCTTTCATGTTTATAACGTAAAAAATGCGTTTTTACACACCCTAAGCGTAAATCAAACCACACACCCCCACCCCTCCTCCCACGATTTATTGATCTTGTGTCAAGTCACATTTCGAGTATATTTGGAATAAAACCATAAACATAAAAATAAGTCTTATAATGACAAAGAATATATGGCTAACGTAACAAAAGTTTTTCCATTAATAAAGCTAACATATCATAAACCTGAACTAGAATTATAAGTACGACGACAAATCCTAAATACCTTCGCAAACGTAATAAACACTACATTACAAAGTTCCATACTTAACAGTAGACGTATGACTAACACTGATCAGAACGTAACTTTCATATAGTTTTTTAATATAAGCAAAGAACGGGTATAAAATTAATGCTTTATATTGAATATTAGAATCAATTAAAAAAATTATCAAAACCTTATCTAATTATCATAAGGACAACGAATACTATGCTCGACGTAGTTTTTTTTTACTTGTAACATAGCCATAAATTTAAAAATTATCTTAATCTCAACTATATAATCCCGAACGAATATTGCAAACTAAAAATTTGGATCAAATAACAAAAATAATTCTGTTGAATGAAAATACACATAGTAAAGTGTAAGAATTTACTGACCCTAAATCAGTTAATCAATCCACTCTATCTCCCCTCCCTCCCCTCCCACCCATCATGATTATTGATTCATGGATATTTCGGTATCATTGGAATAACATAATATAAAAATTAAGTTCTTCTTATACAACGATATATTGCTTTAGTAACAATTTTCACATCAATAGCTACAATATCATAACATGGCTAAGAACGATGAACGTACAACGCAATCCAGTTACATACCTTCGCAACGAAATTAAATGCAAACAGACAAAATTTCCAATTTTAACAAACTATAAAGTAACTAAAATTTCATACAGAAAGTAACCTATTCACAACTTTTTCAAACATATTGCACTTAACATATTTGTTATTGTTATTACTAGTAATATTAAAAAAATTTTCATAATCTTACTAATTTCATACTACAACGAAGTAAATGCTAACGTGACAAGTTTTTCACATTCATGAAAGAAACATAAACGGAAGTAAGAATTAATGTGACATAGCACCTATACCTTACGTCGAATAAACGGGCTAACGATTAACAATGTTCCTACTTAACAACATTTACCTAACACATTGCATACAGACGTACTATTCAATCTTTTCGAACATAGCTCTAACATATTTATTACTTAAACACATAATATTATTAACAAAAATCTATATTGATTACTTAATTAGTCATACAGACCAACGAATACATACTAAGTAAACAAAGTTTTCACATCAATAAAGCTAATATAACGCTGACATAAGAAGTATAAGTAAAGCAACCTAGTACCTACACCGTATGATAATCTGCTAACATTCACAAAGTTCCCGGTATTTCAAAGTAAAGTAGCCTAACAGTGATACAAATTCAATCTAATGCCCATTTTCGAACATATCTCAGCAGCTAAAGACAGGATTCCGAATAAATCACTTAAACAAAGGTCCAATCTATAAAGATACACCACACTTGAACTATTGAATTGATCTACCTTCGTCAAGCATATCAGAAATGAAAAATATATCTCTTTGAACCATGAAAGTAGTAATTGCAAAATACGCAAACCTAACATATTCGAATTACTTAACTAAAGCTTACACGTTTCTAAACACGGATCCAGCCTTAACCAAGTAATATCTTACGAAACTTATTTCTCTAAAATCAGGGTTAATTTCACATTTGTCTAGTAGTATTTAAAAATACAATAACTAAATCATAGCCAACATATCTAACCTACGAGCGAAAACGTACAATATATTTAAACATTTGGAACTATGGAATAAGATAACATTATGACTTTAAGAAAGTTTCACTACATACTACACAGCAAAGCTCACAAATCCTGCTTTTCATCATATCAGCAGAAGCTAAGCGAGTATTATCTACAAAAAATTCGCTTAACAGTGGGCGCAAACTAATCAAAGATAGCCATCATCTTGACTATGAATGATTATACCTTCACAAGTTCTTGCACCATATCAAATAAACATCAGTTTAAAGTGTCTGGATATTCAATAACACATCTTGTTGAAACTATGGAATAAACGTAGACATTAGAAAAATTCTTCGGCCAAACCTAAATTACTCAGCAAAATTAACTAAGCCAAGTTTCCTAAACTCTCCAGTAACGTAATTATCCCTATAGGAGTATCATTTTTCTAACAAAGCTAGGTATAACTAACTCTAAAAACCCTGAAATACGAATAAATGCTTAAATTAACAATGAGTGTAAGCTTAAAGACTAGATATTTTACAAATTTACGCATTAAATGTCAAAATTTTAATCAAGCAAAGTGTACATAACGTGTCAGAAAGTAGTACATTACTTAATCATTTCGGGTCAAAGATGTCTCTTACACCTTAACAAACTCTTACTAGCAATAATAGGGTTAATCGAAATTCTAAAACACTGTTGCTACTAACATATCCATCGTGGCATGCTTTCTTAGAAAATTAGTTCACTCGTATCAACATAAACAAGCAATCAGTTATATACATAACCGACAAATATTATTTTATCATACAAATATGAATTATTATGTATTATTATTTAATAACCCTAAAGCTAAAATAATATAGCGCAATCATAAAAAGACCTTATTAACAATCCTAATCAAAATGAAACCGTAATAAAGCGATTATATCAGTCAAAGTAAACTACACAAGATCACAAAGCGTAACCTACCCACTCTAATCGCCTACAAAGAACTATGCATCCTTACAAGGTTTTTATGCATATGAAATGTTCAGTTAGGACGTTTCATGAGGTTACTTTCATGTTTATACAAGCGATTTCAGGAATAATTGTTAATAAATTTCAAGCTTTACTAAAATTAAATGAACATTTTCAGGCGACGAGACCACTACATTGGAGTCAACCCCAGAGATGCATGAGACCTATCGATTATCCCCGGAGGGAGGTGTAAGGGTAAGGCACAGCCAAGGTGTGCGCTTTGTATCCGCGGTGTGGGCTACTCTGCTACACTACCTACCCCACATTTTCAATTTACTGCAGAGTTATTGACCATTATGTCAATGATTGCCCTTTGCCCAATTTTACTCCTTAACAAAGGACCACCCTTGTCATTTATTCAGATTCAATCAGCCCCTTATTCTAAACACACAATGGTGTCTGCTAAACCGTTTCTTCCGCTGCTCTACTCTCGAAAGGAATGACACTGTTGGACCTTCTCTCACATTGGGGTGACAGACAACGAAATCGCCGACAGAGGCGCCAGTATGGCAGCCTCTTTCCACAGGTACCTTCCCGATTCCATTCAACAAGTTCGCCTTCAATCAACTGATTATTCTGCTCCCCGACAAAGTTTCAGGTCTTACTGACAGGAGAGCTATGCTACACTTAAATATAAAATCCGAAAAATGGTGGTCTTTCTCTCACGAATGATAGTTCCACTGGCCATACCAACATCGCGAATAGCTACTAAAAATCACAGATCCTCCTCGACTGCAAACTTTGCCATCACCACACCCAGCAATCTGTTCACATCTTCATTGATTACCCTCAACTGGACTATACTCGTCAAAGCAATATTCCCACACTAAGGTCAATAACACCTAAAAGGCTATCCCAGATCTTGACTAAATCGTCCCACTTCAACAGAAACTATATTCTCTTACCTTCAGCAACTGAAAATTCTATATACCTACATATTCTTAGACATCTATGAAAAGCAGTATGCTACTGACCCACCCATAGAATTGGATTCTCAACCTACCGTGGTTGCTCCTTTGTGGGTCGTGGAGTGTAATATACACACGCACAAATTAAATTTTCTGATTAATCTACACAGCCACAAAACCTAAAGTAAAACCGGGCAGGGATGGCATTTTTATTGATTTTTTGATTTTTATAAAAAAAAAATTAGATTTTTTTGATTTTTTTGATTTTTATTATTTTTCAGATTCGTAACGTCACGCATATATAATTTGTACTTGCAAATTATATGCGTGACGTTACGATCCAAAAACAAAAAAATCAAAATTGATTTTTTTTAAAAAAATCTACACATTCACTAAAAATATCAATCAAAAAAAATTAAAGAGGAAAATAAAATAATATTGAAAACCACATGCGAAATTTAATTCAAACTAAATTTCTTTCAACAGAAACATAATATATATAGTGTTGTTAAAGAGCGAGTGACGGTTAACATGTAGTGATGGACTTATAAACCAGTTAATATCTACGCTCCCAGTTCAAATAAATTTATATTATATATTTCAATTTTTTTATATTATATATATATATATATATATATATATATATATAATATAGATATATATATATATTATATAAATATATATATATTATATATATATATTATATATATATATATATATATCATATATGTATATATATATATATGAAAACTTCATTAACTAATTAATGTGGGGCTTTCTAAAAACAATATTATTCCTGATAAAATAAAAGGAAATTAACAAATTATAGGCAAATATTAACATCAATTTGAGAACACTTAATAATAATTATAATAATAATACTTGCATATTTTCCTAGTTAAAAAATTTTTCACACCAAATTATTATGAATTACATAATGCCAAAACGACTTTTTTTAAATTATTTAACATTGTCATAAGGTTTAGGAGACAACGCTTTGAAAGCCACCAGATGCATAAGAGAAAGAAAAAAAAATCTGCTTTTCAGATTTACCTGAGAAAGAATGGATGCAACTGTCAGATTAATAACGTCACAAAATTATCTATGTTTTCACTTAATTATATATAGTATATGATAATATATATATATTATATAATATATATATATATATTATATTATTATGATATATTATAATATATAATATATTATATTACGCTTTACGTTAAGATGTACAAATTTTACACTGAATTTTTATATAGCATCAATTATACATATCATTCAAGTCTTAAAACAAATCATTCATAACTATATACACAAAATTTTCATTTCCAAAGGGACTAATAAAAAAAATAGCTTTTGATACTAATAAAATATATTATATATATATATATATATAATCATATAATATATAATATATATATTTGTACAATGATAAAATTATATATCTATATATTATATATCCTATCTGTTATCGATATATATTTGAATTCCAGCACGATATACACGCTCAAAAAAATATAACAAATTGGTCTGCCCAACTATGGCTGATCTTTAATTTTAATTTAAATGTTTTATAAGTAATTAATGATTTAATAATTTACAAAAACTCTTTAAATTTCTAAATAGTAATACTTACAAGTCTTTTTGTATTTTTTTAAGCCAATCTGCAATGATGTTATAATATTATATATATATTTATATATTTATTATATATATATATATATATATATAGTATATATATTGTATATATATATATTATAATTATATATTATATATATATATATATAATCTTAATTTTCAATAAATGTATATAATCAAGTCTTTCGTATAATTTAATAATTAAATCTTAGGTAGCATTTCAGATTATATATTATTCTTAAGATATAATGAACATAATATCTTTTTTTTTTATATATTAGTATATATTTATATTTATATATATATATTATATTTGCTTTTATTTTGGCAAGTTCTAAAAGATCAGATCTCGTGATCTTGCATCTATGAATTATACTTTTATAATATCTATTATTCTCATATAATATATTATTACATCTTTATTAATGTTTTGGGTAACAATTATATATATATTTGTATATATATAATAATAATCTATTATATAAATTATATATTATATATATATATATAATATATAATATATGGTAATAACTTTTATTTTTAGAATAATTTTTAATCACTTAATTCTTTCTATCACTATGCCTGTTTAATTGATCGAGTATTAAAATAATATGCCCAGATGTCATTTTTCAAATTAGCCTGTTCTGTTATTTTTCTTTCAAAACCCTTTAAATCCTATTAATAAAATAATATATATTTATAATTATATTATATATTATTATAATATATATTATATATTATATATAATATATTATAAATATCATATTTTATAATAAATGTTCACAGCTAGTGCGTTTTCAACAGCACACACAATGTAAGATTATTATATTATATATATATCTATATATTTATATAATATATATTATATATTTAATATATATTATATATAATATTATATTTATTATACTATATATGTATACTTTTTTATAGAGGTTGGTTGTGTTAATATTGCTTGAATTCTTCGAGTCTCTTTTGATTAATTATATATATATATTATATTTGTATATATATTATATATATATTATTATTATATATTCTATTATATATTATATATTTATTATTATATTATTATATAAACACATTAATTATATCTTTGTTAACATTTTGCATCTGTATTTACTATATAGTTTTTATCTATATTTATATATATTATATTATTTGATATATAATATATCTTTATATAATTATATAATTTATATATATATATATATATAAAGCGTAATTTTAATAGGCACTATTAAATGGAATACTCCAAGTTAAAATAGGGAGCCACATATTTTATACCTTTAAAAACAGGCACTTTCCAATAATCTTCAGCTGAGACTTTAAGATTACCTTGATCAAAAGAAGTAATTTTTCCCAAGACCATTGATTAGGTTAAAAGTCAAACAATTGTTTATAAGCCTCTGAATTCTACTGGTCTTGCGCTAAATCCCGCATGTATTAACCACTACCTCCTCCAGTCACTACAGTGCTTCTGTCCGAACCCAACGCATTACCACCTCTGAAGTCGCTGGTTACATTTCGGTTACTCTTCTCTCCAAATTCTCTATCTCGCTCACGAGGTGAATAATTGTCTCGCCTAAAAGTTTTCCCATCTCGATCACGTCCTAAGTTGCTCCTCTCTGTATGTAAAAATAAGTATATATATATATATATATATATTATATATATTATATATATATATTTTATGTATGTATATTTATATACATATAAATATATATATTATAGATTATTATATCTATATAATCTTTATATAATTATATATATCTATATTATTATATATAATATACATTTCAGATTTGCTACTTTTAGGGGGTCAAAAAATAGGATTTTTTTTTAAAAGTTAGGTAAAAATAGACAAATTTTTTTTTTTATCCCCAACCAAATGTCGTGACCGGATAGAGGTTTCAGTTGAAATTTTTCAGACTCCAGTTCAAATATCAAACTTTGTTTTCGTTTCCAATTTAATACTAATAAAATTGTTAAAATGTATTAGATGTTGTGATTAATTCGTTATTTTTATATATAAAGCTTAATAAGACTATCAAAAATAATTCAAAATTTAACAAGAATTTGAAATACTTTAAAATGCACTTTTAATTTCAATTAAATTCATCACAAAGACTGCTTATGTAAGGCATTCAAACACATCATACTGATACCATGCATCAACTTTGGTTTCTTTTCCCTTTACATTCTTTATCTAATCTATCATTGTACTCCCTAGAAAAAATGAAAAACTAACAATTTGAAAAAGTAATGAAATTGTAGAATTAATAATAAAAAAATGAAAAAATATGGAGCACGAAATTCCTCCCAATGATTCAAGAATAATTCTATTATTTTTGTTGCTTATGTGTTTTTGTTTCTTATTTGCCATTATTAGTCAGATTTACATATTTTCTTTTGCCATTTATTATTCTGAGCAACAGCAGTGTATCTTCATCAGCGTTTTGCAAGTGCTCAAGATAGTCTGCCCTATCTGTAGCCCTTTCATGTCATTAATCTTTAATGCATTCTGTATCCTTACAATGTTTTACATCAAAGAATGTAATTATTGACGTTTGTTGTAGTTGTTTATGCTTCTTTTCCTGAAGAAACTTTTTTTTGAAGATAGCTCCTTTCGTTTCTCGTGATTTCCTTTCAAAATTACTTTTTATTTCAACACCTTTTGTTCTTTCTTCTTTTCCTTCTCATTCCTTCCTTGTCCTGCTGCTTTTTCTCAGTGATTTCTCTATCTCATACTTTTCTGGTATTTTGCAATAAATGTCTCCCTTACTATGAAGTCACTATAAATATGGGCACCTTAGGACTTCATAACCAAATGTTTAAGCCATCTTTGATGGACTGTAATGCACTAAGCTGATGCCTGAGAAAGGTGGTTCTGGAATCTGTAGGTATTGCGAGTTGTGAAAAGCCCGTTCAAAATATCATGTCAACATCAGGCAGTGATTTAGGACTGAAAAAAGGTTTGCTGCAATTATTAAAAGTTTCGGACAAAATTTTTAATCAATATTGATAACAAACCTCTTAACTCTGCTTCAACTTCAACAAACATTGGATGAAAAAAGTAAAAAAAAAAAAAAAAAAAAAAAATGGAAAAAGTAAGAATTTCTACTGTGTAGAGAAAATAGGACAGATTATGAACCCTGATTAGTATATATATATAATATATATAGAATTATATTGATATATATATATATATATATATATATATATATATAAATATATATATATAATATCTATATTAGATATTATATATATTATATGATTTGTTGCAGTTATGTTGTGAATTCTTACTCCATAGGAGCCCATGCTAATTTATTATCGTAAGTCGCTTTTGATGTACCGAATTCATTTTGTGTTATTTTTCTCTTTCCTTAGGAATGCTCCAGTAAGATTTAATTTTCTTTTGTTTAAAGAGAAAATTGGTTATTTAATGAAAGATAAATTGTATTGTAAAATTTTAGAGGAAACACAAAAGATAGAAAGAAGGCTATCAGTTTTGTGCTTTTTGTTCTTATATGTATCCAAAAAATCCAGAATTACAAACAGGAGATCAACTCATAAAAATATAGAAAAAACTTTCACTGACTTTGCTATCTTTGTCTTTCCCTTTCTTGATCTTCTTTCTTATTTCATACTTGAAAGTAAAAAGAGTGCGACATATTCGAAAGTCATTCTATAAAGGTAATTATTATTTTTGACAATTGTTTGCCTTTTATGCTTAAAAATATTAATTGTCTTATTAATATCTCATTTTAAATCTTTACTAAACTTATCTTGAAGGCTTGAAGAAACATGGGTTCCGATGATGAATCCAATGAGAAAGGTAGAAGGGGTGATAAGTGTCCTTTGTTTGACGGAAAGAAAGAGGTTTTTAGAGTGGAAAGGGAAGGTGGAAGATTGGATTTGGAGAAACAAAGGTATAGACAAATACCCTGGATTGACCATTAGAAGTGCTATGTGTGGTGAACCCTGGGAGCTTGTGGGAGGATTACCGAGAGAAGAGTTGGCTGGTAGTGATGGTGTAGATAAGATATTGAGTGTATTAGAGAAAAAATATAGTAGCGATAGAAAAAGAGAAAAAATAGAAAGTATGAATGCATTCTTCAGAATAGAATGAGGCTCAAATGAAGAAATTCAAGGTTTTGTGAGTAGGTTTGAGGTGTCTTTAAGACGATGCATTGCCGCAGGAATGACAGACTTAGGAGATGAACATAAAGGAGGTTTGTTATTGGGAAGAAGCAAACTATCTGAAAATGAGGAAAAAATAATGCTGGGAGCATTGGATGGCGATCTTTCATATATACCAGAGTAACTAGTCTGTTGAGGGGAATCATGGGAAAAAGCTACCAAAGCAAAAATAAAGAGAAGATATGGAATGGCGGTGACAAGAATAAGAGTACGAACAGGAGGATTACTTGTTATAGCTGTAAGAAAGTGGGACAAACACAAAGGTTTTGCCCTGACTATAGGAAAAATGATAGAGAATGTGAGGGATGTGGGAAGAAAGGTCATGGTTCCGAAGACTGTTGGATGAAAGATAATGTTATAAATGTAAGGAAAAAGGACATTTAGCTAATGTTTGTAGTGAGCAAAAAAAGGCAAATAAGGAGATTGTGTTATTAGGTGAAAAATCCTGCGGAGAAGAAGACAATTGGGATTTAATAAGTGCTATTGTAGATACAGGATGTAGGAAGAGCGTAGTGGGAGAATTCTGACTGGGAGCTATATTATCAACACTAGATAGAGGAGAGTTAGAGAGGATGAAGGGGTCAGAAAGAAAAGTAGAAGAAACCTATGTATTTGGGGAGAGGGAATATACATGTAATAGGACATATTTAATACCTATATTTCTAGGTAATAGGAAAGCTTTACTTCAAACAGAAGTCGTAGAGGGAAATATCCCCTGGTTGATAGGAACTACAGTTTTAGATAAGTTAGGGGCGAGGATAGATTTTTTAAATAAGTATATAGAATGTAACCTTTCATTAATTAAACAAAGAATACCCATAACCATAGACAAGGGACACATAAGAATAAAATTAAGGGAAGAGAGAAAGTTAAAGAACATCTGGCTAACAATGGGTATAGAAAAGGCCATCAACGATGGAGAGAAATGGAAGAAAAATTGCAGGAGGTTGCATCTACAATTTGGCCACTGTGCTTACGAAAAATTAAAACAGATTATTTGTAAGGCTTGGAACCACGATGCTAATTTCCAGAGAGTGAAACAGGAAAGGTTAAAAATCCTTAAAGATATCTGTGATGAGTGCGAGACCTGCCAAAAATATAAGAAAAACCCAGGAAGACCGATAGTAGGAATACCCCTAGCACATAATTTTAATGAAGTCTTTATCCATGGATATGGGAGAACTAGAAGGTGAAAGGTTTCTTGTCATGACAGACTGGGCCACACACTATTGCCAAGCAAAGTGGATAAAGGATAAAAAAAACCTCTAACATCTTAGAAGGTATAATGGAGAAATGGACGTTACTTTGGAGCACCTCAAAAAATCATCACAGACGGGGGTAGAGAGTTCCAAAATGAGGAAATAATTGAATTCACGGAAAAATGGCAGATATAAATGCTATGTACAGCTAGTGAGAGTCCTTGGAGTAACGGGAAGAGTGAGAAGACGGTGGGGATTTTGAAGGAAGGGTCGAGGAAATTAAAAGAGGACGGAATAAAAGGAAAAGATTGGATCCTAATGTGGTTGGTGAGTGCCAAAAATGATAGAATAATGAGGGGGTTATTCCCCTAATCAGAAAGTGTTTGGAATGTACTATCGTGGTAAACGGAACATGGAACAACTCAGTCCACCTGAACTGGAAGAGGAGATAGAGGGAGAGAAATTGAAGGAATTGATGCAGGTACAAGATGTAGTGAAAGGAAATTGTGCAAGGAAAGGAATGCAGATAGGATAAAGAGAGCATTAAAAGGAAAAGTAAGAATACATCGGATCGAAGAAGCAAAATTGGGGGATACAGTTTATTATAAGAAAAAAAAAGGGGAGGAGAAATGGAGAGGCACTGGGAAAATAATAGGGAGAGATGGAAAAGTCGTACTGGTAAAGCATGCAGCTTTAATCAGGGAAGTAAACAAAATACACATAACGAGAATACAGAAAGTGAGGAAAGAAGAAAAAGAAAAAGAAAAAAAGAAAAAGAAAATGAAAAAGAAATAGAAAAAGAAGAAAAAGAAGAAAAAGAAGAAGAAGAAGAATAATGCTGGTGAGGATGTTGGGCTTAATCCAAAGGACATTAGATGAGGAAAAAATTATTTGATACGACACGAAAATGATGGTTGGTGGAGAAGAGTGAAGGTGATCAGTTTAGGAGGAAAGAAAGGAGGGAAATATGATGGCACATATAATGTTAAAGAATAAAGATCTTGACTCTGAGGAGGAGTTTTGGGTTGACCTCAGGGACTTTGAAGTTGAAGAAGAGAAAGTTCCCGAGGAATCGTACTATATTGATGATGAAGTGGTATACTTTAACAGTAATGAATCTGATTATGGGAGAAAAATTAAAGAAGCGAAGACGAGAGAAATTGCCAGTTGGAAAGAGAATAATGTATTTGAGGTAATAGATGGCAATAATGAACATAAGGTTTTAAAGACGAGATGGATAATCTCGGAAAAGGAGAAAAGAGGAGGCAAGATATGGAAGGCACGATTGGAAAATGTAGATTGTGAAGCTCCGACTTTTTCAACGGAAGGGCTGAAAATAGTCCTGTATCATTAATTTGAATGATTGGCAGACAAAGACATTAGATGTCAAAACCGCTTATCTGCAGGGTAAAGATATGGAGAGAGATGTGGTGATCAAACCCCCAAAAGAGGCAAAAACGGCTTAAGTTGTGGAAATTACGAAAAACGGTATGTGGATTAAAAGATGCAGCCCGAAAATGGTAGTTGATAATAGATAATACCATCTTCAAGTGGAAAACAAATGAAAAAGTTTATGGGATAATGGGCATTCATGTTGATGACCTCATTTTTATGGGGGCAATGAAGAGTTTGAGGAGAGGATTATTTCAAAAATAAAGAAAGAACTTAAAGTTGGAAAGGAGAGTGGGGTTTTTAAATACTTAGGGATAGAAGTAAAGCAAGAGAAATATGGTGATATTATATTGAGTCAAAAGGGTTACACGAGGGATGTTAAGAATAAAAACAATAAATAAAGAAAAATGTGAGGGAAAATCTCAATGAAGAGGAGATGACATTGTATAGAACACGAGGTCAGATCCGAGTTTTGATGTTAGCTATTTGGGAAGGAATATGAAGGAGGCCACAATATCAAACTATAATGATCTTGTCAGGGTAGCAAAAAGAGCAAAGGGAGAGGAAATTCATTTGAGCATCCCAAAACTAAAGAAGTACAGACTGCGATTGGAAGTTTATTCGGACGCCTCTTTCGGGAACATAAGCGAAAGTAGAACGCAGATAGGATACTGTGTAAGGGTAAAAGACATAGTGGGCAATACTTGTCCTATACTATGGAAATCAAAAGTAGCCAAGAGAATAGTGAGTTCAACCTTGTCAGCAGAAACCCTAAGCATGGTGGAGGCAATTGAATGGGGGGAATATATTAAGTATTTGTGGGAGGAGTTAACAATGCAAAAAGACAACTTACACATTATAGCAATGACTGATTGTAAATCGTTGAAAGACAGTATCAACTCTACTAAAGGTGTTAAAAATAGGATACTCAGAATAGAACTCGACAATCTAAAAGAAAAAATAGATAAAGGGGTGGTTAAATCAGTGGAATGGGTAAACTCCAGATTGCAAATAGCCGATGGCTTAAAGAAAAATAATCGAAAATATTTGTTGGAATTGAGACCGGGTTTAGGATGTAATTAGGGGGTGAAAAAAAAGAAAAAGTTTAAGTATAATATACTTGATTTAGTTGCAGGTATGTTGTGGAACTCTACTCGATAGGGAGCAAAGCTAATTTAGTATCTGTAAGGTCTATATTTGGTATGTACGTTAATTTCATTTTGTTTCTATTTTTCTCTTTCTTAGGAATGGCTCCAAGTAAAGATTTAATTTTGTTTTCCCTTAATGAGAAAAATTGATATATTTAATGAATATAAATTGTAATTGGAATAAACAAATTGTGTTAGAGGAAACACAAAAGATAGAAAGAAGGGTATCAGTTTTGTGCTTTTTGTTCTTATATGTATCCAAAAAATCCAGAATTACAAACAGGAGATCAACTCATAAACATATAGAAAAAACTTTCACTGACTTTGCTATCTTTGTCTTTCTCTTTCTTGATTTTCTTTCTTTATTTCATACTTGAAAGTAAAAAGAGTGCGACATATTAGACAAGTCATTCTATAAAAGTAATTATTATTTTGGACAATGAATATCTTTTCTTAAACTATTAAATGTCTTATTAATATATAATTAATAAATTATAATATATATATATATAATTATATATATATATTATATAATATATATATATATATATATAATATAATATATATATATATATATATATATATATATATATATATATATATATATATATATATATATATATATATATATATATATAATATATATATATATTTTTATATAATATATATAATATATATATATATATATAGATATATATATATATTATATATATATATAGAATAAATACAGTAATTAGATAGAACATTTGTGTACTGCTAGGTAACTCAGGATTGCATTCCCTGTACAACCAATACTCAAGTCATTTATTTCATATTTGGTTATGCCCAAGTATATTTTTTATAAATTAAAATAGTATCTTTAAGGAATAATAAATGCAAAAATAATATTAATAACTTTTTTATGTTTGTGTTTATTAAAAAATTTTTCCATTTTCCAGTAAGTATTAACAAAGTTTAGCTACCAGCTTTTATGTTTTAACATGATTACAATTTACAACAATATTCTAAAGTACCATACAATATAGAATAAAAAATAATGAAAGAGACCTCAATTAATCAGCTGAAAAGACAAAATAAAAAAATGCTATTATTCAAACAAGACAATAATATATCAATATATCTATCTATAAGATATCATTCAATACTCAAATTGTGATGCAAAAACATTGCCCTCGCGAATACTCGTGGGTGAAATTTCTCCCACACTTTTTTTTTTTTTAAAAAAAATGTTGAACATTTTTTGTTCCATTTTTTTCTCGTTCCAGGTATTCCTCAGAGACATGTTGAAATATATGTACACAAAATTTTATAACAATTGGTTCAAAAATAAAAAAGTTACGAAGAGTTAAAGTGTGGCCTGGGCAAAAAGTGCCCACACCGTACGTGCGTAGTTGCTCTTACGAAAATTTTAAACCTATTTTTTGGCTATATTGATATAAAAAATTGGTTTAGTACATATCTAGGAATATACCTGGCAAATTTAAACAAATTCCAATGTATATATATATTTTTTTATTTTTTACAAATTTTTCAATTTTTTGATACAAATCTACAAACGTACGGGTGGGCAAAAAACACCCAATTTTCAAATAATGTTTAAAAATAATAATAACTAACAAAATTTAACAAAACTCTATAGAACAACTCTAAACGGACTGAATTACATAATCCGTACCTAAAAAGTGGCAAATTTAAAAAAAAAAAAAAAAAAAATGCAAAAAATATGGTGTGGGCTAAAAATGACTCACGAGTAGTAGTATACGTCAGATTTGGAATGCCGGCTAGAAGTGACGTCACAGGTGGCTTCTAGCACTTCTAGTAAGCGTAACCTACATTCTAGAATACACCTAATATTGTCTACCCCTATGTTATAAGGTATGGGAAGTCGATTGGTGTGTATTATAAGGTAATATGATGCTTCCTACTATGAGTTAGTACCCCGCCACCCCTTTTCTAGCACTTCTAGTGCGACATGTCCTATTGCACGGAATACACCTAATATTGGTGTCTACCCCTATGTTATAAGGTATGGGGATTCGATTGGTGTGGTTTTTAACGTGATCGAGTCACTCCTAATATGAGTTAGTATTAGACATAGCCCCTACCACCCTTTTTCTAGTGCAAGTATGCAACTTTTTTATTTTTCGAGCTAGAGAGTTGAACTTCTTGTATACCCTTTTGTTTAGGGGGTCTGCGAATCGATTCCTGGTATTACCAAGTGGATCGGAGAAGCCCTTAGCATTTTGCATCGGTGCCGGTTGCTCATATATATTTTTGGTATATTTTAAATTTTTTCTAGTTAAGGTATCCTCTTCAAACTGGCTACCGTGGTTGGTGAAGTGGCTGCCTGCCCGGGCCTGAGGTTTCACGCCGCCAAGCGCGAAGAGGTCTGAGCCTCCAAAACCAGGAAAAAGACTTAGAAGGTTAAAATTTGGTGAGTGAATAGAAGAGAATGACTGGAAAGAGTAGTTTACTAAGTGCAGAGCACATGAGCCGGAACTGGATGAGGTGGAGCCCAGACTTGAATTCGGCATCAGCTGACATAATTGAGTAAGTGATGTGTGTTTATAATGTTTCAAGGGGACTTATATCCGATTTGAGGGTTTCGTAACCCAAAATGAGTTTGAGGCCCCCTTGAGGGGACTCAGCTGAAAAAGGAAGAAAAGCACAAAGTGCAAGACAAAAAAGGAGGAGAAGAGAAAGAAGAAGTAAGAAGTCTCATATGACGGAGCAAATGAGCCGGAGTTTGTGACTGTGAAGCCAGACTGGAATTTTGGCTCCAGTTACATATTGAGTCAATTGATGTGTGTTTATACATGTTTCAAAGAACAAATTCCGAATTTGGGAGTTTCGTAACCCCAAAATGAGTTTGAGGACCCCTTTGAGTGGGCCCTCAGTTGAAAAAAGAAGAAAAGCAGAGTGAGTTGCTGAGAGAAAAGATGAAGGAAGGAAAAGAAGAAGTTTCGTAAGGCAGATCAAATGTCATTGGAGGTGTTGGTACCGACACCGGTGCGGTGCCGTTAGTAAATATGTACTTATCACCATAATATTAATGTGTTTATATATGTTTTCAGTGATGTAGAGAATGAATTACATAGTTTCAATACACTCAAATGTGTCAAGGGACTCTAATTGCAAAAAAAAGATTCACAGAAGTAGAAGCCGCATTATCAGCAACCTCTGGCAACAGTACTGATAGTGACGATGGTGGTTTTTCAGCAAATAAACCTACTGAAGATGAAGAGGATTTGGATATGTTCGACATTGCAAGATTTGAATTATCTTTGCTCCTTGTGTCAACGCAATTTCGGCCATGAACTTATCAAAGTCGAACATATCCAAATCCTCTCATCTTCAGTAGGTTTATTTGCTGAAAAGCCACCATCGTCACTATCAGTGCTGTTGCCAAAGGTTGCTGATAAGGCGGCTTCCACTTCTGTGAATCTTTTTTTTTGTCACGCGAGCAAGCTCCTCGGTTATGATATTTAAACGCATTCTAGAAGTGGTTCACCGTCGGAGATGCCATTCTTTCATGGCCGAAATTGCATTGACACAAGGAACAAAGATAATTCAAATTAGCAATCTGTGAAAGAGGAGATAAGGCTCTACGAAAACATGAAGATGCTGCCTACAGAAGAGAATTCTTTCATGTGGTGGCGGAAATGGGCCATGGTTTTCATTATCATCAGTGCTTGCAAGCAAATATTTATCAGCCCCTACCTCATCAGTCGAGAGAGAGCGTATTTTTAGCGTATGTGGGAATGTAAACACCCAAAAAAGGAACAGGCTCTCGCCAGATACTAGTGAAAGCTTAATGTTTTTGCATCACAGTTTGAGAATTTTTGAATTTGAGTTTTGAATGATATCTATATTTATCTTAAAGGAGTATATTATTATTATGTCATGTTTGAATAAGCGGTTTTTTTATTTTGTTTTCAAATGATTGAGGTCTCTTCTTTCATTATTTTTTTTCTTTATATTGTAGCTAGTTAAAGAATATTCTTGTAAATTGTAATCATGTTAAAACATAAAAAAAGCTAGTAGCTAAACTTTGCTAATACTTATTGGAAAATAGAAATGGAATATTTTTTGAATAAACACAAACATAAAACTTATTAATATTATATTTGCATGTTTTTTTTTTTTTTTGCGCATTGCGATTTATATATTTTGCTTTAGTATACATTGCCTATATTCTTGTTTTTCGCATTTATTTATAATTTGGTTGGCTCATTTTTCTTTGTAATTATTTATTTAAATTCATTATATTTTCTCACT
>JABUQX010104520.1:40000-50000 GCA_015478945.1 Trachelipus rathkii | reverse complement strand
GTTGTATAAGTATTTATTAATTATCAATTACATGCTCTTTCTCAGATAGGGTTAAGCTTAAACAAACAATAACAACCAAACACACGATATATATAGCAGTATATATATATATACAGCATATATATATATCATATATATATATATATATATATATATATATATATATATATATATATATATATATATATATATATATATATATATATATATATAATTAATTAATTAATTTAGGGTAGGTCGAAACGTACCTTTTAAAAAAAATTCTCAAAAGTACCCTATAAAGATATAAGAATCATGATTTCATTAGTAAAACATATCCGTTGCACATATTACCCCACTTTTACTTTATCGTAAAATGTAAAAGTTTGTCTTTCATATGTAATTAACTACTATTCTGTTATATAGCAATGTCATACAAAAAAATTAAAACACAATCTCTCTCTCTCTCACACACACACACAAATGGGAAGGGAAACATTAAATACTTATCAGCAAAAATCTCATTCAGCAGTATTTCTCCAAGACTAGAACAAAATTTCTCTCACTCTGTCTGTTGCGGTGCTGAATCGATTATTGAAGTTAAGATTTTATTAATATATATATATATATATATTATATATATATAGTATATATGTTAGTATATATTTATATATATATATATATATATATATATATATATATATATATATATATATATATATATATATAAAAGGGAGATATTGATCATGCATCCATGGTGTCAATTGGCAATTCGCTATTGTTATTCTGGTAATGTTTATCCTTGAAAATGTTTTTTATATACAGTCTGGACGTTTGCAACCATTTTTGATCCAGCCTGTATTAATATATCTTATTCATCTTATGGCTGTAATTATGGAAAAATTGACAATATTTTATGATGCTATAATTATTTGTTCTCTTTCTAAGATAACTATTTAATATTTAAACAAAGTAAAAACTAATTAAAAACATAGTCAGACGCACAGATGGTTATATATCCATAGTAGTGCTCACATATCACACCTTGAAGAACTTGAAAAGCATATCTAGCTGGTTTCAAGGTTAGTGATATAACTTACCACATTAGTTAAGTTTGTAATTATATTTCTGATAAATAACATGTATTAATATTCTAGATAGTAAACTTGACATTTTGTTACAGTTTACTGTCTTGCTGTGAAGTCCATTGACATCCATTTGTTCCCCATATAAGAAACCCTTATTGGATATACCAGGGTATGTTTCTTAATAGAAAAGATATATGTGTGACTTTCTTTAACTGTCAAATATGCAAATATAAATTATGGTATAAATACCAATTATTGTTTATATTTGACAGGGTTTTAATTGTGGGCTGATCTTCTTCTATTTTTGGGCTGATCTTTCTAAAGTTTGGGATTCCTTCCTAAACCCGTCTTTTATGCTGATGCTCTTGAGTCGAGATTCATTAGTGAATCTTTTCTCGGTGCTATTTTGAAGTTTGGAATTCATCCTGAATCTTTCTTCGTGGAGTTGTCTCGGAGTTGTGGTTCACCTGGATCCTTCTCCCTGCCAATTCTAACGTTGGGGTTCGGCCTGATTCTTTCCTCCTTGATAGTACTTCAGCAGAGTTGTGATTCATCCTGAATCATACTCCCCACTTGGAACCTTTCCCCCAGTCAAATTCAGTTAAGTCATCATTTATTCACAATTGTTGAGTCTGGATTTCTTATTCTCCCTTGATTTTATATGCATGAGCAATATTTGGAAGCGTTCGGTTTCCACTCTAGTATCTGATCCTAGAGCTGTCTGTGCTCGTGTACATATTTTATACATTGGATACCTTGAACTTATTCTCCAATGTGTATTAACTAATTCTATTTAATCATAATCCTTTTATTCATATATGTTTGGGTGGAATTGTGTTACTATTAACTTTTTACAACACAAACATCCCATCATTTAATTTGACGCCAATTGAGCGAGTTTAGTAAAACTAATACTTTTTACTGTGTGTCAATATCCTTTGATCATTTGTTATTTTATTATTATTCTTAATCTTCAAGAACCATATCTGATTAGTCGTCCAGAACTATATTAAACTTCGAGTAAAGATCCGGGAAACGATCTATACTATTCTACACCATTCTCTGGGTAAAAATCTTAGATTAATTTTTATATGTTATCAACGTTCACAATCCTCTTCGAACAGTCATTCAAGTAAGCAGGCCTACGGAGTCCTACGACTAACTTCCTCCGTTACGGAGAAAACCTAACCTGCTCCGTATTACCCCTGATGGTGTCAGGTGGTTGCTGTGCTTACTAGACATTCGAACCACTATTTTTGAACATCACAAACCTAACATTTACGTAATCTTCTATACTTTGACCTCCGAAATCTTCTAATTTTTTGAACTTCGTATCTACGAGAAAGAGCGGAGAGAGGTACCTTCTAGTCGGGTACGCTTGTACAAGTAAGTAAGTGTATATATATATCTACAGAGATATATTAAGAGAGGCTAAAGTGTTTTCTTTCTTTTTTCGTCAATCCACACCTATATATATATATATATATATATATATATATATATATATATATATATATATATATATATATCAGGCTTGGGTTCAAGTACAAGTACACTAGAAACGTTATAGTCTGTTTAATTATTGTGTTGGATGTGACCATTGTCAATGTGACATACGAGTTTGCTCACTTAGAGCAATCTGCTTCTAAGCAACAGCCATCAAAGTACTACACGTGTGGGAAATTTTATTTTTGGATTATTTCTCCTACTTGGCGTGATCGAAGATATCACCGTCTTAAAACGGAAACATTCTAAATGGTGAACATCAAAGCCATATATTACATGTTAAGGTGATAGTATTAGGAGGATTAGGATTAGGAAGGAGGAGGAGGAGAAGAAGAAGAAGAGGAAGAAGAAGGGAGGAAGGAGAAGAAGGAGAAAAAGGAAAAGAAGTAGGAGAAGGAAGTAGGAGGAGGAGAAGAAGAAGAAGAAGAAGAAGAAGAAGAAGAAGAAGAAGAAGAAGAAGAAGAAGAAGAAGAAGAAGAAGAAGAAGAAGAAGAAGAAGAAGAAGAAGAAGAAGAAGAAGAAGAAGAAGAAGAAGAAGAAGAAGAAGAAGAAGAAGAAGAAGAAGAAGAAGAGCTATTAATATTAATAATATTAATAATATATATATATATATATATATATATATATATTATATATGCTATATATATATATATATATATATATATATATATATATATATATACATATACTATATATATAGTTGATATATATACCTATATTTATATATATATCTATATTGGTATATATATATATATATATTATATAAGTTACTATTATATATATATATCTATCCATTTCGCGTACCAAAAATGGAAGCTGATCGATAATTTTGAAAATCCTTTGCATTTTTGCATGGAGTTAATGTTATCCCCGGAGAAATAGAATCACCATCTGCTTTGTGATTTGCTCCGGTTGAGGCAGTCAGCTTGACCAGGTGGGAGCATGGCCTACAGCCTTGTTAGAAAAATATTTTTGTCATATTCTCCATATTGGTAATTCCATACCGTGCCCTCATGGGTATATGATTTGTTGTATCTTTTATGTTTTTTTTGCAAATATTTTCACATGAATGAATCCGGTCCCAGATCAAACGGGGCAGGTCCAGCGTCGCAAGTGTCGACCAGTGATGGTCGTCGCTGGCGAATTTCAGTGAGGATTAATACTGAAGTAGCGAAAGCCAAAGCAAAGCCCATTTGAGTACGCAATTACCAAACGGAGCATGCTCGTACCGCGATGAAAAATGATGGTCTTTGAATTCTAATAATATCTTTCTGGATGGGTGGGTGCCAAATCCGAGTACCACAATACATGATGTAATTTCTTCACCCAAATGGCTGACTCCTTGGTAGCTGCTTGGTTTGCAGTGCCGCAGCTCAAAACGCCGCGGGCCTCGGCCGTGCCATGATGTCTGCCATTATAGTGCCGTTGCAGCCTCGCCACGGGCCAGCACAAATGAGCCAGTGCAGCATCGTGAGCAAATGAGCAGGCCCTGGCTCTTATAAAGACATACATAAGAATGCATTCATTAGGTATTCACAAATGACAAAATTAACTAAATAACTTGGAAAAATTTATTCATTCATATATATATATATATATATATATAAAGAGTAGTATATATATATATATATATATATATATATATATATATATATATATATATATATATATATATATATATATATATATATATATATATATAATTAAAGTTCTATATTGATAAGTATAGTTTGGAGTAGTAAGTGATGAGAGAAGGATGTGATTTTTAAAACATAGGGCTCTCTATCATCACATAAGAAATCCAGCAACTTGGCGTTAGCTGGTCTGAGCCATTCCTTTTTTTTTTTGCAGTTGACAAGGTCGCATTTCCTGCCACGCCACGGCGCCATGGGAGAGAGCCGCTGGCGAAAGAAGATCGGAGAGCAATACCTGAGCCAATGCCGTCCAAAAACTGATAGCGACGGTGTGGTTCGTGCATTTGGGCGAGGTTTGTGCTGGCTTGTTGAATGAAATATCTTATCGTGTTCATGTGTGCTTGTCATGCCAGGACATACTCCACGCCAGGCTGGCCAGCCAGTGCCTTCGGGTTATTCAAAACTATTATTTGATGGCATCAGACTCTAAATAGGCCACTGGTTATAGAGATCAAGCTTTGTACATATATATATATGTATATATAGTATATATATATTTATATATATATATATATATATATATATATATATATATATATATATATATATATATATATATATATATATATATATATATACATATAATAATATTCATAGGTATGATTATAACATAGCCCTTTATTATATAAGGCAACTTAATGTGTCGGTTTTATATATATATATATATATATATATATATATATATATATATATATATATATATATATATATATATATATATATATATATATATATATATAAACTCTGTATATAAATGCTAAAAAAATAAATTTTTATTATTTTTACTCTATTTTTTTTTTTATGTTATAATCTATACCCATGAAATATATATATATATTATGTTATATATATATATATATATATATATATATATGGTATATATATATAGTATATAGTATATATATATATATATATACATATATATATATATATATATATATATATATATATATAAAATAAAAGCTTTTATTTCTTTAAAGATTAATTGGAGATATTTAACTGCTCACTTTTGATATAGCAAATAATAAAATAGTTTTTGGAATAGCGAAACGCTTCTTTAATTATTTCTTTATTAATTATGTCTAATGACTATTTTACATGAACACACATTAAGATATTTCACTTTTCAAAAATAAATTGCTTTTTAAATACCTTAAATATGATTACCATTAAAGTATCAATTTTTGGACCGAGAGAGTGTCAAGATGTTGGCTCTCCGATCTCTTTTTTCTGGCTCTCTCCCCATGGCACGCCGTTGGTGACAGAATCACCTCGGTGACCTTGATAATACAAAAAAGGAATGAAACAGTTATTTCGGCATAATAGGATCTCTTGCTTTCTTTGTACAAGATTTCTTATATCTGTGTACCAGAAATCTTTGTAGCACTTACATATATCTTTATAAATTTTATACTAGATATATATATATATATATATATATATATATATATATATATTTTATATATATATATATATATATATATATATATATATATATATATATATATATATATATAAATTTTTCAAGTTATTTAGTTAATTTTTGTCATTTACAGTAGATATTATGTAATGGTACATTCTTATGTAAATTATTTAAACTTTAAAATAAATTTTTTAACATTGCTTTCATTTCTGTCACACTATTTCATTTGTCTATGTATTGTCTGGAACTATAATAACTGTAATAATAGGTATCATAACACAATTTAAAAGTGCATTTTTGAAGGGCTGTATTTAAACCAAGCAAATAACAAAGTCAATATTGCAGGTGAAGTAACATCTATGGTAGTAGCATAATGTGTGAAATTTTCAGATTTTTAGCACTTACCCATCAGAGATATTAAGGTTCAAAGTTACTGATTTTCCGAAAAATTGATTTTTGACAACCCTGTAGCTCTAAAAAGATACCACCAAACTTCAATTGGGTGAATTTAGGGTTAAACCATACTAGTATATCATCACACCAAATTTTCATAGCGTTAAATTATTTCCTTCTTTTAATGATACAAAATTAAATGAAAATGGAAATTTCTTAACCAATATTTCTGATTCATTTTCATGGTGAAATATTATTTTCCAAAAAACATAGCATTAAATGTACCTTTAAAAGTATCCCTAACAAATCACTCTCTATGAAATTTGTATAAGAATTACCAATATGGAGAGAGACCTAAAATGTTACCTCTATTAAGGGATAAATTTTGCCTCCACCTGGCTAAACATTTTGGCTCACCCTGCTATTACAACCAGAGTAAATCTACAAAAACGAATGGTGGTTTTGAACTTCCAGGATAACATTAACGCCATGCAAAAATATAAAAGTTTTCAAAATTATCGAGCGGCCATCAGCGGAAAATGGATTGACTTATATAGGTGAGATATATATATATATATAGTAGGTATATAGTGGTAGTATATATATATATATATATATATAAGAATAGTAGTATAGTTATATATATATATATATATATATATATATAGATAGAAGAATATATATATATATTAATTACAACTTACTTGGTAATGGAGGAAAAGAAGTTGCCTGTAGCTCAAAGGAAGGCTTCTTTGCTTCAGCATGGTTTCCATTCTTCAATTGGGCAGACTCCCCATTAACACTTTGACTGGCCGAGCCACGCTGGGAACCACCACGCCCTCCACCACCCAAATGACCATTCATTTCATCGTCTCGACGTGGCACACGTCGTCTTCCTCCGCGAGTCCTAAAATGAAATTTAAAAACATTAATAACATTGGCCCCGCAGGGGGGGTATCGATTTTTATCATGGTGTTCTGCTATTGGTTTACAACCCGGAGCATGGCAGAGTGATAAGAACCAATAATAGGATACTAGGTAAATCTTACTCATCCCTACGGCCCCAGCATTAGTATGCGCATTGCCATTAGTCACATATGTAATCTTTCAGTCTTTATCCTTTCCACTAATATTTCGTATCAAATTCCGATCGAAGCTGGGCTAAGGCTACGTAGTATATGGGCAGAACTCCCCAACTCTAGTACTACAGTACTCTTAAGATCGTCCTTGAAGTTAAATCCGATGTGAAGCCACTCTCTCTTCGAAAGGAATACATCACGTGCACAAGTATCTTCGCTTTCAAATCCCAATACCATCTGCTCTAACACAGATTCTGAGAGATACCTTAGAGTTCCCCTTGCAGGCCATTTGCAAACAGTTTATAACATCACTTTGCAAAAGGTGCTGCCGTTCTCTTATGACGGAGAGTATACACCTTGGATATTCCCCACTACTGACCTCTCTCCAAATCTAGCCATCTATAAGGTTAGTTAAAGGCATTATTCCAGTCTCATTCCTCAGTTCACGGTGGATTTGCTTCAACGTTTACCGAGGACTCTAAAACAGGAGACAATGTGGGTGATTCTTCTGTCTTTACTGACGGCCTCTCCCTTCTCACGCTTCAATTTTTACGGCAGAATTAATAGCTATATTGATTGCCTTTTCTAGAATTCTATTCCTTAACCAAGACCACTCATGTCATTTCATATTCGCCGAGCGCCCTCCAGGCGCTAAAAACCCCCTATTCTAAAAACACAATGGTATTCGCTGTACAAATTCTTCGGCATGCTCCACTCTCGTAAGAAACAAAGCAAAAATGTTGGACCCCCCCCCCCCTCTCACGTAGGGGTATAATCAAAGTTTGGAGGAAATATTAGTCTTTTTATCATTCAGTCTGCAATTTCGGTTTTACATATATATATATATATATATATATATATATTATATTATATATATATATATATATATATATATATATATATATATATTATATATATATATATAAATATATATATATTTTTTTTTCTTCTTAATCTATCTTTTTTCCCAGAGACTGGGAGTAAGGTGCGCTCCATAGCATCGGAAAAGAAAGCGTAGGCAGAATATGAAATGTCGAAAAGAATGCCAGCCTTACCGCTCCCCTCTGTACCATTAATTAGTGAAAACTCGTCACAGAACAGAAAATCCACCCTAAGAGCTTCATGGGACCGCGACGGCCTCACTATGGTAAATCGTCAATGTAAGGGTTCATTCCTTGGCCAGGTGGGCACAACCCATGCCCCTACAAAACCTCACCAAACCCCGCCATTCATGCACCTTTATTCTCGCCTCTGCCCAACTCACATTTCTCTCTTCAGACATTTGTTCACAGACTCAATCCACTTCTCTTCGGTCTCCCAGCTGGTCGTTTCCCAACACACTCCCCACTATACATCCGCTTAACCAACCGACTATCATTCATCCTTTCCACATATATTATATATATATATATTATATATATATATATATTAATATATATATATTATATATATATATAATATAAATAATAAATTTAATATAATATATATATATATATATATATATATATATTATATATATATATATACTGTATATATTAATATTATAATTATATATATATATATATATATATATGATATATATCCATAATATTTAATATACTATATATATATATTATATAAAACTTACATTTGCCTCTGCAGTTGCGGATCTCTACCAGAGTGCATTTCGTTATTGAAGGAATTTCGATGAGAAGGCATAGATTGATTGTTATGATTATGATAATGATGGTGGTGATTGTTATGTGGCGGCAACTGGTGGATTTACAACAGAATTTTGAGGAACTTGAGTGTGATTAGCAGAGGATGTTACCACAGTGTTAGTGTGGGTAGTAAAATTTTGGGAAACGGTTGTGCTAACAGAAGTTGAAGATATAGATGTTGCAGTATTAAGAGATGATGCAAGTGGAACTGTTACATCTCTACTAATATTACTACTACTACTACTAATAGAATCAATCTGAGAAACAGAAATAACTGTAGAAGTAACCGAGGCTGTAATGGGTTCCAAAACACTTGTTTTTTCTATGGAAACCACATTACTTCTAGATACTGCAGGAGGGCTAAAGGATGTGTATAAATTAGACTGACTAGCTAGTGATAGGTCATTTTGAGCAAAGCTATTGTGACTGGTTTGCACTACACCTAAAGAATTATTATTATTACTATTATTATTATTATTAGTAGTATTAGTATTTGCATTTACTACAGCCCTATTACTGCTAATGCTTGTATTTATATTAGACTGAGTTTCTCCCTTTGAAAAATGTAAAGGCTGAGTTGTAGTTGTGGTAGTAGTAGTAACATTTGTCTGATTGCTAGTTATGGAATGGTTTAAACTTGTATTAGAATTGCCAGACTGACTGGAAGGATGAGGAGACTGAGAAGAGTTGGGTCTACTGTTAACTGTATTCTGACGAGTTTGAGAGTTACCACCGCTTCCATTATTTATGGGCCTAGATTCGTTCTTCTCAAATTTTGGATCTCTATTTTTGTTTCTGAAAATAAATTTAATGACATTAATAAATTTCATGACCTACAAAAATAAAAGAAATCAGATTAAAATAATTCTTTCAAGAATTTAAAATTCTCTAGCCTAAAAGCTTAATAAAAGAAAAATATCCAATTTAAGTTAACAATTGAGCAAATATATTAATTAAATACATTAAAGCTTTTAACTAATGAGTTAAATGAAAATAAACAAAAGCTCGCAAAATATATATTTATTACCTTCTATTATTGTTTCCATTGTTATTGTTATTACTATTATTACTATTACTACTGAATCTACTTGTTGGTGGTGGTTTAAAAGCAGCTCTCGGTGATAAACCATTATATTGG